>JAACNH010000877.1:74704-102590 GCA_019447015.1 Hymenochirus boettgeri | reverse complement strand
GGGAATAGTGACCATGATATAGTGTCATTTAATATAGGGAATAGTGATCATGATATAGTGTCATTTAATATAGGGAATAGTGACCATGATATAGTGTCATTTAATATAGGGAATAGTGACCGTGATATAGTGTCATTTAATATAGGGAATAGTGATCATGATATAGTGTCATTTAATATAGGGAACAGTGACCATGATATAGTGTCATTTAATATAGGGAATAGTGACCATGATATAATAAAAAAAATAAATCAAATTCCCTTATTATATCCATATTAGATTAGTGGATCTTATATGACCCTTTATCCCTATTAGATTAGGGATCTTTATATACCCTTTATCCTATTAATTAGTGATCTTTATATACCCTTTATCCATATTAGATTAGTGATCTTTATCTAACCCTTTATCCATATTAGATATGACTTTATATACCCTTTAGTCAATTAGCTTATCCTTTATATTCCCTTTATCCATTAGATAGTCATCTTTATATACCCTTTATCCATATAGATTAGGGTCTTATATTCCCTTTATCCATATTAGATTAGGGATCTTTTATACTAACCCTTTATCCATATCGATTGATGCTTTATTACCCTTTCTCCATATTAATTATGATCTTTATATACCTCCCTTTATCCATATTAATTAGTGACTTTACATACCCTTTACTCCATATTAGATTAGTGATCTTTATATAACCCATTTATCCATATTAGATTAGTGTCTATTATCATACCCTTTATCCTATATTAGATGAGTGATCTTTATATACCCTTATCCATTAGATTAGTGATCTTTATATCCTTTTATCCATCTTAGATTAGTCTATCTTTAATATCCCTTTATCCATATTAGATTAGTCCATCTTTATATACCCTTTATCCTATTAGATTAGTCGTCTTTATATATCCCTTTAATCCATATTAATGAGTCATCTTTTATTCCCTTTATGATCCTCTTAGATTAGGCATCTTATATTCCCTTTGTCCATTTAATTATTGCTTTATATACCCTTTATCCATTAGATTTTCGATCTTTATATAACCCTTTATCCATATTAATTTATGAGATCCTTATATACCTATACCCTTTATTCCATATTAAGATTAGTGATCTTTATATTCCCCTTATCCATATTAATTACTCATCTTTATATTCCCTTTATCCATATTAGATTAGTGATCTTTTATACCCTTTATCCATATTGAATTAGGGACTTTCTAATTCCCTTTATCCTATTATTAGTATCTTTATATACCCTTTATCCATATTAGACTTAGTATCTTTATATACCCTTTCCATATTAGATTAGTGATTTATATATCCCATTTATCCATATTAGATGAGTGATCTTTATATACCCCTTTATCCATATTGATTATGATCTTTATATCCCGTTTAAAAAAACATCCATATTAGATTAGCCATCTTTACACCCTTTATCCACTTAGTTAGTGATCTTTATATACCCTTTAATTCCTATTATATTATGTCATCTTTTAATATTCCCTTTATCCATATTAATTAGTCCATCATTATATACCCTTACTCCATATTAGATTATCTATCTGTTATTACGCCGTCTGTCCTCATAACTTAGATTAGTGATCTTTATATCCCTTGTTCCTATATTAGATTATGAACTTATATAATACCTTTATCCATTATAGATTAGTGATCTTTATATATCCCTTTGTACCATATTAGATTAGGGATCTTTATATCCCTTTACCATATTAGAAGTGACTTTCTATTCCCTTATCCAATTAGATTAGTGATCTTTATATACCCTTTAATCCCTATTAGATTAGGATCTTAATATAACCTTTATCCATAGATATTAGTGATCTTTAATACCCCTTTATCCATATTAGATTAGTGATCTTTATATACCCTTTACCATATTAGTTAGTATCTTTATATACCCTTTTATCCATATTAGTTAGTGATCTTTATATACCTTATATCCATAGTAGATTAGTGATCTTAATACCCTGTATCCATATTAGATTATGTCATCTTTACATTCCCTTATTATCCATATAGATTAGTCATCTTTATATACCCTTTAAATCCAATTAGATCAGTCATCTTTATATACCCTTTATCCATATTAGATTAGTCATCTTTATATCCCTTATCCATAAGTAGTTAGTCTATGTTTATATACCCTTTATCCATATTACATTAGTGATCTTTATATAACCCTTTATTATCCTATATTAGTTAGTGACTTATATCCGCTTATCCATATTAGATTATGATCGTTATATACCCTTTATCCATATTAGATTAGTGATCTTTATATACCCTTTAATCCATATTAGATAGTGATCTTTATATAACCCTTTATCCATATTAGATTAGTGATCTTATATACCCTTTATCCATATTAGATTAGTGATCTTTATATTCCCTTTATCTATTCCCATATTAGATTAGTCATCTTTACTCCCTTTATCCATATTAGATTAGTGATCTTTATATACCCCTTTATCCCTATTAGATTATGATTCTTTATATACCCTTTAATCCATATTAGATTATTATCTCTTTATAATACCCTTTTCCATATTAGATTAGTCATCTTTATATACCCCTTTATACCATATTAGATTAGTGACTTTATATACCCTTTATCCATATTAAGATTAGTGATCTTTATATACCCTTTATACCTATTAGATTAGTGATCTTTATATACCCTTTATCCATATTAGATTAGTATCTTTAATTCCCTTTATCCATATTAGATTAGTGCATCTTTATATACCCTTTATCCATATTAGATTAGGTCTTTATACCCTTAACCTATTAGAGTAGTGATCTTTAATTCCCTTTATCCATATAGAATTAGTGATCTTTATATCCCTTTATATCCATATTAGATTAGTGATCTTTATAATATCCCTTTTATCCATATTAGATTAGTCATCTTTATATACCCTTTATCCATATGATTAGTCATCTTTATATACCCTTTATCCATATTAGATTAGTATCTTTACATCCCTTTATCCAATTAGATTGGCATCTTTATATACCCTTTATCCATTTAGAATTAGTGATCTTTATATACCCTTATCCATATTAGATTAGTGATCTTTATACCCTTTATCCATATAGATTATGGATCTTTATATCCCTTTATCCATATTAGATTAGTCGATCTTTACATATACCTTTATCCATTTGATTAGTCACTTATATACCCTTTATCCATATTAGATTAGTATCTTTATATACCCTTTATCCATATTAGATTAGTCATCTTATATTCCCTTTATCCTATAGATTAGTCGATCTTTATTCCCTTTGTCCATATGAGATTAGTGTCTTTATATACCCTTTATCCATATTAGATTAGTTACTTTATATACCCTTTATCCATATTAGATTAGGGATCTTTATATACCCTTTATCCATTATAGATTAGTGATCTTTATATTACCCTTTATCCATATTAGATTTTCATCTTTATTCCCTTATAAATCCATATTAGATTAGTGAATCTTATATAACCCTTTATCCATATTTAGATTAGGGATCTTTCATATCCCTTTATCCATATTAGATTAGTGATCTTTTATAAAGCCCTTTAACCATATTAAATTAAGTGATCTTTCTAAACCCTTTATCCATATTAGATTAGTGATCTTTATATAACCCCCTTTATCCATATTAGATAGTGCATCTTTATATACCCTTTATCCATATTAGATTAGTGATCTTTATATCCCTTTATCCATATTAAGATTATCATCCTTTACGATATCTTTCCCTTTATCCATATTAGATTAGTGATCTTTATATACCCTTTATCCATATTAGATAGTCATCTTATATTCCCTTATCCATATTAGATAGTCATCTTTATATACCCTTAATATCCATATTAGTATTAGTCACTTTATATAACCCTTTTCCTATTATTAGATCTTTATATCCCTTTGTCCATATAGATTAGTGAACTTTATATACCCTTTATCCATATTAGATTCAGTGATCTTTATATACCCTTTTCCATATTAGATTAGGATCTTTATTACCCTTTATCCATATTGAATTGGATCTTTATATTCCCTTATCATATATTATGATCTTTATTAACCCTTTATCCATATTAGATTAGGGATCTTTATAATAAAACCCTTGTATTCCATATTAGATTAGTGATCTTTTAATAACCCTTTATCCATATTAGATTAGATCCTTTATATACCCTTATTCCATATATAGATTAGAGATCTTTATATACCCTTTATCCATATTAATTAGTGATCCTTTATATACCCTTTATATCCCATATTATTAGTGTCTTTATATACCCTTTTCCATATTAGATTATATCCATTTATACCCCTTTAATCCATATTAGATTGGTGATCTTTATTCCCTTTATCCATATTAGATTAGTGATCTTTTTAGATTCCCTTTATCCATATAGATTAGTGACTTTATATACCTTTATCCATATTAGATTAGTGATTTTATATCCCTTATCCATATTAGATTAGTATCTTTATATACCCTTTATCCATATTAGATTAGTCGTCTTTATATACCCTTTATCCATATTGAATTAGTGATCTTTTTACCCTTTATCTTCTTATATTGTCATCTTAATACCCCTTTATCCATATTAGATTAGTGATCTCTTTATACCCTTTATCTATATTAGATTAGTCCTCTTTATACCCTTTTATCCCATATTAGATTTAGTTGATCTTATATACACCTTTCTATATTAGATTAGTCGATCTTCTTATAACCCTTTATCCATATTAGATTAGTGATCTTTATATATACCCTTTACTATATATGATTGGTCATCTTTATATACTACCCTTTATCCATATTAGAAGTGATCTTTATATAACCCTTTATCTATATTAGATTGGTATCTTTATATCCCTTTACCATATTAGATTAGTGATCCTTTATATACCCTTTCTCCATATTAGATTAGTTCTTTTATACCCTTTTATCATTAGTAGTGATCTTTTATATACCCTTTATCCATATTAGATTAGTCATCTTTATATACTCCTTTATCCATTTAGATTAGTGATCTTTATATCCCCTTTATCATATTAGATTAGTCCCATCTTTTATATACCCTTTATTCCCATATTAGATTAGTGATCTTTATATACCCTTTATCATATTAGATTCTCTTATCTTTACCACCCTTTATCCATATTAGATTAGTGATCTTTATATTCCCTTTATCCATATTAGATTAGTGATCTTTTATAATCCCTTTATCCATATTAGATTAGTGATCTTTATATCCCTTTATCCATATTAGATTAGTGATCTTTATATCCCTTTATCCATATTAGATAGTGATCTTTATATATTCCCTTTATCCATATTAATTAGTCTTTATATCCTTATCCATATTAGATATGATCTGTATATACCCTTTATCCATATTAGATTAGTCATCTTTATATACCCTTTTACTACCATATTAGATTAGTGATCTTTATACCCTTTATCCCTATTAGTTAGTCTCTCATATACCCTTATCTAATTAGATTGTCATCTTTATATACCCTTTATCCATATTAATTAGTGATCTTTATATTCCCTTTATCCATATTAGATTAGTGATCTTATATACCCTTTATCCATATTAGATTAGTATCTTTATATACCCTTTATCCATATTAGATTATGGATCTTTATATACCCTTTTATCCATATTAGATTAGTGATCTTTATTACCCTTTATCCATATTAGATTAGTCGATCTTTATATACCCTTTATTCCTATTAGATTAGTGCATCTTTATATACCCTTTTATCCATATTAGATTAGTGATCTTTATATACCCTTTATCCATATTAGATATGATCTTTATATACCCTTTATCCATATAATTGAGTGATCTTTATATACCCTTTATCATATTAGATTAGTGATCTTTATATACCCCTTTATCCATAATTAGATTAGTGACTTTAATACCCTTTAATCCATATTAGATAAGTCCTCTTATAAATCCCTTTATCCATATTAGATTAGTGCTTTATATACCCTTTATCCATATTAGATTAGTCTCTTTATATAACCCTTTACCATATTAGATTAGTGATTCTTTATATACCTTTTCCTTTAGATTAGTGATCTTTAATACCCTTTATCCATATTAGATTGTGATCTTTAATTCCCTTTATCCATATTAGATTAGGATCTTTACTACCCTTTATCCATATTAGATAGTCATCTTTATATCCCTTTATCCATATTAGATTAGTGATCTTTATATACCCTTTAATCCATATTTAGATTTAGTGATCTTTATATACCTTTATCCATATTGATTAGTGATCTTATATCCCGCTTTAGTCCATAGTAGATTAGTGATCTTTATATACCCCTTTGATCCATATTAGATTAGTGATCTTTATATACCCTTTATCCATATTAATTAGTGATCTTTATATACCCTTTATCCATATTAGATTAGTGATCTTTATATACCCTTTATCCATATTAGATTAGTATCTTTATATCCCTTTATCCATATTAGATTAGTGTCTTTATATTCCTTTTAATCCATAATTAGTGGATCTTTATACTTCCCTTATCCATATTAGATATGATCTTTATATACCCTTTATCCATGAGATTAGTGATCTTAATATACCCTTTATCCATATAGATTAGTGATCTTTATATACCCTTATCATATTGATTAGATCTTTATATACCCTTATCCATATTAGATTAGTGAGTCTTTATATAACTATCCCTATAATATACTTTATTACCCTTTATCCATATTAGATTAGTGATCTTTATATATACCCTTTATCCATATTAGATTAAGATCTTTATATTCCCTTTATCCATATTGAGATTGGTGATCTTTATAATACCCTTTAATCCATATTAGATTAGTGATCTTATATAACCCTTTATCCATATAGATTGGATCTTATATATACCCTTTATCCATATTAGATTGGGATCTTATATACCCTTTATCCATATTAGATTAGTGATCTTTATAGACCCTTTATCCATATTAGATTAGTGATCTTTATATATCCTTTATCCACTATTAGATTAGAGATCCTTTATATTCCCTTTATCCATATTAGATTAGTGATCTTTATCATACCCATTAATCCCATATTAGATTAGTGATCTTTATATACCACCTTAATTCCATATTAGATTAGTGATCTTTATATACCCTTTATCCATATTAATAGTGATCTTTATATATACCCTTTATCCATTAATTAGTGATCTTTATATACCCTTTATCCATATTAGATTAGTGATCTTTATATACCCTTTATCCATATAGATTAGTGATCTTTATAACCCTTTATCCATTAATTAGGGTGATCTTTATATACCCTTTATATCCCTATATAGATTAGTGCATCTTTATATTCCCCTTTATCCATATTAGATTAGGCATCTTTATATACCCTTTAATCCATATTATATTAGTGATCTTTATATACCTTTTCCAATATTAGATTAGTGATTTTATATACCTTTATCCTATTAGATAGTGATCTTTATATATCCCTTTATCCATATAGGATTAGTGATTCTTTAATACCCTTTATCCATTTAGATTAGTGACTTTATATAACCCTTTATCCATATTAGATTAGTGATCTTTATATACCCTTTATCCCTATAGATTAGTAGATCTTTATATACCCTTTATCCATATTAGATTAGTCGTCTTTATATTCCCTTTATCCATATTAGATTAGTTCTTTTATATCCCTTTATCCATATTAGATTAGTGATCTTTATATCCCTTTAATCCATATTAGATTAGTCATCTTTATTACCCTTTATCCATTTTAGATTAGTCATCTTTATATACCCGTTTATCCATATTAGATTAGTGATCTTTATACACCCTTTATCCCATATTAGATGAGTGAATCTTTATTCCCCTTTATCCATTAAGATTAGTGGATCTTTTATACCCTTTATATCTATATTAGATTATGGATCTTATATTCCCCTTTATCCACATTAGATTAGTGATCTTATATACCCTTTCCTCCCATATTAGATTGTATCTTTATATACCCTTTAATCCATATTAGATTAGTCAGCTTTAGATACCCTTTATCCATATTAGATTAGTTCCATCCTTTATATAACCCTTTATCCATATTAGATTATGTATCTTATATACCCTTTATCCATATTGATTAGTCATCTTTATAACCCTTTATCCATATTACGATTAGTGATCTTTATATACCATTTATCCCATATTAGATTAGTCGATCTTTTAGATAAACCCCCTTTATCCATATTAGATTAACGTATCTTTCTATACCCTTTATCCATATTAGATTAGTGATCTTTTATAATACTCCCTTTATCCATATTAGTTAGTCTCTTTATATACCCTTTCAATCATATAGATTAGTGATCTTTAATTACCCTTTATATCCACATTAGATTAGTGACTTTATATAACCCTTTATCCATATTAGATTATGATCTTGATATACCTTTAATCCATCTTAATTAGTGATCTTTATATACCCTTTATCCATATTAGATTAGTGATCTTTATATCCCTTTATCCATATTAGATTATCCATCTTTATATACCCTTTATCCTATAGATTAGTCGATCTTATATACCTTTATCCATATTAGTAGTGAGTCTTTATACTCCCTTTAATCCATATTAATTAGTGATCTTATAATCCCTTTATCCTATTAGATTATTGATCTTTACATTGATACCTTTTATCCATATAGATTAGTGATCTTTATATTCCCTTTATCCATTGATTAGTCATCTTTATATACCCTTTATCCATATTGTTAGTGATCTTTATCAACCATTTATATCCATATTAGATTAGGGATCTTATATTCCCTTTATCCATATTAGATTAGTGATCTTTATATACCCTTTACCCTTTATCCATATTAGATTAGGATCTTTTATTCCCTTTATCCATATTAGATTAGGGATCTTTATATCCCTTTATCCATATTAATTAGTGATCTTTATATACCTATTATCCATATTAGATTGGTGATCTTTATTTCCCTTTATCCATATTAATAGTGATCTTTATATACCCTTTATCCATATTAGATTAGTATCTTATATACCCTTTATCCATATTAGAAGAGATCTTTATATACCCTTATCATTTAGTTATGATCTTTATATTCCCCTTTATCCATATTCATTAGGGATCTTTAATCCCTTATCCATATTAGATTAGTGATCTTTATAATACCCTTTATCCATATTAGATTGTGATCTTTGATATCCCTTTATCCATATAGATTAGTGATCTTATATATCCCTTTATCCATATTAGATTGTGATCTTTTATACCCATTATCCATATTAAGATTAGGGATCTTTATATCCCTTTATCCATATTAGATTAGTGCATCTTTTATATCCCTTTATCCATATTAGATTAGTGATCTTTATATTCCCTTTATCCATATTGAGATTAGGGATCTTTTATACCCTTTATCCATATTAGATTAGTGATCTTTATATCCCTTTAATCCATATTAGATTAGGATCTTTATATTCCCTTTATCCATATTAGATTAGGATCTTGTATACAACCCTTTAATCCATATAGATTGTGATCTTTATATACACCTTTATCCATATTAGATTAGTGATCTTTATATACCCTTTATCCCTTTATCCATTAGATTAGTGATTTTATTTCCCTTTATCCATATTAGATTAGTGATCTTTATATTTTCCCTTATCCATATTAGATTAGTGATCTTTATATACCCTTTATCCATATTAGATTAGTGATCTTTATATACCATTGGGGAATACCATATTAGATTAGTGATCTTTATATTCCCTTTATCCATATTAGATTAGTGATCTTTATATACCCTTTATCCATATTAGATTAGGGATCTTTATAATACCCTTATCCATATTAGATTAGTGCTCTTTATATACCCTTTATATCCATATTAGATTAGTATCTTTATATACCCTTTATCCATTAGATTAGTGATCTTTATATTCCCTTTTTCCATATTAATTAGTCTCTTTACATTCCCTTTATCCATTATAGATTAGTGATCTTTATATACCCCTTTATCCATATTAATTAGGATCTTTATATACCCTTTATCCATATTAGATTAGTGATCTTTATATACCCTTTATCCATATTAGATTAGTGATCTTTATATTCCCTTTATCCATATTAGATTATGATCTTTATATTCCCTTTTATCCTATTAGATTAGGATCTTTACATTCCCTTTAGCCTATTAGATTAGTGATCTTTATATTCCCTTTATCCTATTAGATATAAAGTGATCTTTATATTCCTTTAATCCACTATTAGATTAGTGATCTTTATATACCCTTTGCCATATTAGTTAGTGATCTTTATATTCCCTTTATCCAATTAAGAGATTAGTGATCTTTATATCCCCTTTATATCCATATTAGAGTTAAGTGATCTTTATATTCCCTTTATCCATATTAAATGTTAGTGATCTTTATATGCCCTTTATCCATATTAAGTTAGTGATCTTTTATATTCCTTTATCCATATTAGATTATGATCTTTTATAACCACCTTTAATGCCATATTAGATTAGGGATAGCTTTATATACTACCCTTTATCCATATTAGATTAGGGATCTTGATTCCCTTTATCCCATAATTAGATTAGGGATCTTGATATACCCTTATTCCTATTAATAATTGTGATCTTTATATTCCCTTTAATCCCTATTGATTATGATCTTATATCCCTTTATCCATATTAGATTAGAAATGATCTTTATGTCCCTGTCATTCATCATCGTAGATTAGTGATCTTTATATACCCTTTATATCCATATTAGATTAGTGATCTTTAGATTTCCTACATATTATATTCTTTCGATCCATTTAATTAGTGATCTTTATATTCCCTTTTCCTATAATAAGTATCTTTATAACCCTTATCCATATAAGATTAGTGCTCTTTATATAACCTTTAATCCTATTAGATTGTGCTCTTATATACCTAACCTATTATATTTGCTTTATTACCCTTTACCATATAGACTTGTGATCTTTATATAACCATTTATATCCTATCGATTAGTGATCTTTGATACCCTGTTAATCCCTATAGATTAGTGAGCTTTATATACCCTTATCTATTAGATTAGTGACTTTATATTCCCTTGATCCATATTAGATTATTGATCTTTATGTTCCCTTGATTCTATCAGATTAGTGGATCTTTATATTCCGCTCTATCCATAATTAGATTAGTCATCTTATATACCCTTTATCCTATATCCCTAATTAGATGTAGCTCTTATATCACCACTTTAGCCACATTAGATTTAGTGCATCTTTATATACAACCTTTAATCATATTAGATTAGTGATCTTTATATAACCCCTTATTCCACATTAGATTAGTTCATCATTTAATATACCCTTTATCCATATTTAGATTAAGTGATCTTTAGCTACCCTTATCCATATAGAATTAGGATCTTGTATATTCCTTTATTCCATATAGATTAGTGTCCCTTTTTATATACCCGTTATCCATATATTAGATTAGTGATCTTTATATACCCTTTAATCCATATTAAGATTAGTGATTGATACCCTTTATTATTAGGTCTTTATGCCTTTATTTCCATATTAATTAGTGATACTTATTTCCCTTTATCCATATTAGATTAGTGATCTTTTATAACCCTTTATATCCATTTAAGATTAAGTGATCTTTATATACCCTTTATCCTATTGATTGGTCTTTATATAACCCTTTATCCTATTAGATTAGTGATCTTTATATACCCTTTAATCCTCTTACGATTAGTGGATCTTTATATACCCTTTATCCATTTACGATTAGTGATCTTTATATCCCTTTATTCCATATTAGCGTAGTGGTTATGTACCTTTAACTAGATTAGATCTTTATATTCCCTCTATAATTATCCATATTAGATTGTCATCTTTATTATCCCCCTTTATCATATTGATAGTATCTTAACCTCAGTTAGTTAGGTGATCTTTATATCCCTCCTTATCCATATTAGATTATATCTTTATATACCCTTTATACCTAAATAATTATGATCTTTATAATACATTTTCCAATTAATTAGTGATCTTTATAACCCGTTATCCATATTAGATATGCCTCTTTATAACCTTATCCTTAAATATCTTACATTTACTTGATTAGTGATCTTTATATTCCCTTTATCCCATATTAATAGTGATATGTCCCTATCGTCCTATAGTGCTTATTCCTCTATTTTTATATTATCATCTTACCCTTTATCCATATTAGATATATGATCTTTAGTTCCCTTTACTATCATCCACTTAGTTAAGTGATCTGTTGATATACCCTTTATTCCATATTAGATTAGTGTCTTTATATCCCGGTTCCATATTAGATTCGTTCTTTATATTCCCTTTTCCAATTAGATAGTGATCTTTATATACCCTTTAATATCCACATTAGCATTAGCTGATCTTTATATACCTTTTCCATATTAGATTAGTATCTTATTATACCCTTTAGTCCCTATTAGTTATAGTCTTTATATACCCTTTATCCAGTTAGGATCCTTTAGTGATACCTTTATATACCCTTTATCCACATTAGAATTAGTGGATCTTAATATACCCCTTTATCCATATTAGAAATAGTGATCTTTTCATTAATCCCCTTTATATCCACATTACGATAGTGATCTTTATACCTTTATCCAGCATAGATTAGTGATCTTTATAAATACCTTTACACTTTATCCAATATTAAGATTGTGATCTTTATATACCTTTAATCCAATTAGATTGTGCTGTTTTATAACCCTTTATCAATAATAGTCCATCGTTTAGATATTATTGATTGTATCTTTAATATACCTTTATACACATTAGATTAGTGATCTTTACTATACCCTTTATCCACTATTAGATTAGTGAAATCTTTATATAACCTTTATCCTATTTTAGATTTAGTGCTCTTTATAACTACCTTAAAGTCACTTTAGATACCTTCCATATTAGATTAGTGATCTTTATATACCCCTTTCAGCATTGATTAGTGATCTTTAATAGCCCTTTATCAGCATATTAATTAGTGATCTTTATAACCCTTTATCATATTAGATTAGTGATCTTTATATACCACCCTTTACCTTTCCATATTAGATAGTGATCTTTATATACCTTATCCATAACATTTCGAATATCCCTTATTAAGATTAGTGATCTTTATATTCCTTTATCCATAGATTAGATTATTGAGCTTTGATATCCCCTTTACATATATGTGTCTTACCTTTTCCTTTTATTTATATATATTCCTTATCCATATTAATGGATCGTTAAGGTCTTTAATTTTTATTATAACTTTGTTAGATATAAATTAGTGATATTCTCCCTGGCAAACCAGATCCCTGACTGGTCCTGATGACTAGTACACTATCTCATCATACTAGGAGCGAGAGCTCAGTGTAAGTTCTGGTAACTAACTCCGTTCGCGCAGCTCCTGAACATTTTATGAAGTGACGGGAGGTAGGACACAGCTCCTTTAACCTCCGTTCCTTCAATAAAAAACCCAATACCAAGTAAGGTTTTACCAGTGGAATTCCCTTTATCGTGATTTTGTCATGTCACATGTATTATCTGTTTTAATTTTTCACTAGTAGGGTTAAATAGTCATTGATTTTTATTGGTGGTTGGAATACTGGTATTAAATCAGCAGGACTGACGTGTATTGTTTACTGTTGGCCTACGATAATAACGAGAATGCTGGAAAACATTGTCAGGTGGAACTGCTGTTTCTAAAAAGAAATAAAGAATCTCTTTGTATCTGGTCCTGGTGTGTAGCTGTCGCCCGGTGCACTTCTCTCTGTTGTTTGTCTCTACTGAACCTCATTTTTGTACCCAAGTAAAGGGTCTGGGGCTGGAGGTACCTGGACCCCCCGCCCCAACGAACCGGGTGTGTTTTTTAATATAGTGAACATACCTTTACATAGCACAGGGATGGAACAGTCTCATCATCAAGTGCCGGGCCCGAGTGTTACACACCTGTGGCCCCCACATCATATACACAGTTATTATTATACACATTTATTTAATTGGCTTTATTATAAGTTTGGATTGGGAGACTGGTTTGAGATGTCCTCTAAAAAGTAAGTTAACCGGACTCATTAAATATGGATCAACATAAAGTTTATTGTATATAGTTAATTAACAGACCAGAACTAAATCTTTCCACAGTACAGATACTGTATGGACCATTCTATGGATGTGGTATCATCCTCATTAAATGACAATCTGCCAATGTACTTTATAATGTTCTTTTCACTGCAAAATAAAATGGGGAAGTCCCAGATCTGACGTTATCCACTAATGTATCAGATTATTTTTTATACACCATTTTCAGAAATATTTGTTCCTGTGTAAGAAAAAGACTTACGTAAGAGAATTATTTTCTAACCATTCTCCCCAATAAAAAGGTTTTCTCTCCCCCTGTGTGGATTCGCCTGGTGTCTTTTAAGTTTTCCTCTTGTTAGGGAATTTTTTCCCACATTCTGTACTGAAAGCAGGGTTTTTCCTTTCCCCTGTGTGGATTCGCTGGTGTATTTGAAGGCTGTCCTCTTGTCAGAGAATTCTTTCCCCACATTCTGTCATGAAAAGGGGTTTTTCCCCCTGTGTGGATTCGCTGGTGGTATTGTTGAAGTGGCTCTTCTGAAGAATTCTTTCCACATTCTTACATGACAGGGTTTTTCTTCTCCTGTGTGGATTCGCTGGTGTCTTTGAAGGTCACTCTGTCATAGAATTCTTTCCCACCTTCTGACATGGTAAAGGGTTTTTTTCCCTTGTGTGGATTCGTTGGTGTATTTGAAAGTCGCTCTTGTTAGAGATTCTTTCCACATCCTGTCATGAAAGGGATATTCCCCTGTGTGGATTCGTTGGTGTCTTTGAAGTTGTTGCCCTTGTGAGAAAATTCTTTCCCACATTCTGTACATGAAAAGGTTTTTTCCCCTGTGTGGATTCGCTGGTGTTTTTGAGAGGCTGCTCTTGTGAGAGAATTCTTTCCCCATTCTGTACATGAAAGGGTTTTTTTCCCCTGTGTGGATTTGCTGGTCTCTTTGAACGTGCTCTTGTCATAGAATTCTTTCCCACAGTCTGGTACAATTAAAAGCGGGTTTTCCCCTGTGTGATTTGCTGGTGTTTTTGAAGGCTGCTCTTGTGAGAGATCTTTCCCACATTCTGTACCATGGAAAGGGTTTTTCCCCTCTGTGTGGATTCGCTGGTGTTTTTGAAGGCTTGCTCTGTGAGAGAATTCTTTCGCCACATTCTGTACTGGAAGGGTTTTCCCCCTGTGTGGTCTGATGTTTTGAAGGTGGCTCTTGAGACGAATTCTTCCCACATTCTGTACATGAAAAGGGTTTTTCCTTCCCTGTGTGGATTTGATGGTGTATAGAAGGTTTTCTCTTGTGAGAATTCTTTCCCACATTCTGTACATGAAAGGGTTTTTCCCCTGTGTGGATTCGCTGGTGTCTTTGAAGTCGATCCTTGTAAGAGAATTGTTCCCACATTCTGTTACATGAAAGGGTTTTTCCTTTCTCTCCCTGTGTGGATTCGCTGGTGTTTTTGAAGGTTGCCTCTTGTGAGAGAATTCTTTGCCACATTCTGTACCATAAAAAGGGTGTTTCCCCTGTGTGGATTTGCTGGGTGTATTTGAAGGGTTCTCTTGGTGAGAGAATTCTTTTCACATTCTGTAATGAAAAGAGTTTTTTCCCCGTGTGTGGATTTGCCTGGTGTATTTGAAGGGTGCTCTTGTGAGAGAATTCTTTTCCACATTCTGTACATGAAAGGTTTTTTCCCTGTGTGGATTTGCTGGTGTCTTTGAAGGTAGCTCTTGTGAGAGAATTCTTTCCCACATTCTGTAACATGAAAGGGTTTTTCCCCTTTTGGATTTGCTGGTGTATTGAAGGTTGCTCTTGTGAGAGAATTTTTTTCCACATTCTGTACATGAAAGGGTTTTTCTCCGTGTGGATCGCTGTGTCTTTGAAGGTACTCTTTTGAGAGAATTATTTCCCACATTCTGTACATGAAAAGGGTTTTTTTTTCCCCTGTGTGGGTGCACTGGTCGGAGTTGGAAGGTGGCTCTTATGATGTGAATTCTTTCCCACAGTGTGCATGGAAAGGGTTTTTCGCCCTGTGTGGATTGCTGGTGTCTTTGAAAGGTGGCTTTGGTCCAAGAATCTTTCCCACACTTCTGTACATGAAAGGGTTTTTCCCCTGTGTGGATTTGCTGGGTGTTTTTGAAGGTTGCTCTTTTGAGAGAATTCTTTCCCACATTCTGTACATGAAAAGGTTTTTTTCCCCTGTGTGATTTCGCTGGTTTTTTTGAAGGTTGCTCTTGTGAGAGAATTCTTTCCCACATTCTGTACATGAAAAGTGTTTTTTCCCCTGTGTGGATTTGCTGGGTGTTTTTGAAGGTGCTCTTTTGAGAGAATTCTTATCCCACATTCGTACATGAAAAGGGTTTTTTCCCCTGTGTGGATTCGCTGTTTGTTTTTGAAGGTTGCTTTGTTAGAGAATTTTTTCCCACATTCTGTACACAAAAATGTTTTTTGTCCTGTGTGGTTTCTCTGATGGGAAAGAAGGACTTTCTCTTACAAGTAAATCTTTTACCAATTCATTCATGAAAGGATTCTCCCCTGTGTGGTTATTTGTGTATGTAGTTGGGACTTTTGAGAGAATGGTTTCCCTCCCCATTCTGTAACAGACAAAAATTAAAAACTTTTGGTTTGGTGAGTAAGAAAGCATTGCTTTATAGATATATATTTTTTACATTCTGTACAAGTGAATGGTTTCTCTCACCTGTGTGGATGGTTTGGTGAGTAATAAGACCATTGCATCCTAGAAATGTTTTCTCCCACTTCTGTACAAGTGAAAGGTTTCTCATTCTGTTGATGAGGATTGAAGGATCTTTGTGTTGAATTTCTCCCCACCCTCAGTTGTAATGATGGGAACTCTCTCCGACCATCTGATCTTGGGTATAATATTTCTTTGGCTGTACCCATGAATTAGGGAACCATTGGATTCTGGACCTTGATTTTTCTGGTGTTCGGACTTGATAGACATTTTAAGAGACAAACTCTCCCGGTTACTGAATCGATTCTCTAGAAGAATAAAAATAAAGGGACATTTTTAGAATTAACCATTATTTCTTTCTGCCATTCATTATAAGAACACTTTGCTTATTTTGCCATTTTTGAAGTATTTAGCGCTATATTTATAAGAGGCCAATAATGTTTCCTCAACCGTGAAAACAGGGTTATTAATGCATCAACTGGTAGAAAATGCGAGTGTGAAGAAACAGAACAAACTGTGATATGAAAAACTATTTGAATAGAAAATACAATATAGAATAAAAATAGGGATTTCACGGCCATAGAAAATAAGATCTGCTTATCCTATTGAGAGGACAAGTCCTATAATGTAATCCTATCCAATGTAGGACCCTGATTAAAGAGAAAACACATACAGTAACCATTGGAAGATACAATCATTGACATTAAGGACAGATTAAGAATGAGTAACGTACTTTATACGTTTAACAGTTATTTGGGTACAAACTGAAATGTAAAGTTCGTAACTTCCCAATGATAAAAGTTTAACATATGAATTGAATGAATAATATTTGTATTGGGTAACTATACTCCTCCAATTAACTAACTAACTGACCAATTGCATCTCTAGAGGCCTTATACGTGAGTCTAGCAGACCCAGCTTACACCCTCCCTCTCTCTGCCTGAGTGATGCTGGCAGGTATCTGTCCATTCACACTACCAGTACATGGGAATGTGTAGTGTCTGCAGATACCAATGGTTGTTGTTGGGAAGGGGGTAGGTTGGTGCTGGTGGATGATTGTGAGAGATATTGTTTGCTATCTGCTGCTGTGGGAGTATTGTACAACGTCTATCATCATCTAGACAGATGCCCTTAAATCCTCTTCTGGTGCCCCCCTTTCCAACTGAAACTTACCCACCCCCATTGGATTAGTCTTTACACATTGAGAAAACTCAGGCAACGATGATTGTTTGTATGTATAAAGAGAAGCTACAGGTAGTAGATTGGTGAACAGCTTATTGACGATGGCATAAAACATTTTTGTTGCTCGCAGACAAACCTTTCCATTGTAATAGAAGTTTTTAATTTCAATTTTGCATGATTAGGTTTTGTTTGGATAAAGATGCATTTTGTTTATGATATCAACTGTTTTGTGTTTTGAAACATTACTTTGTGATTAGTATTTAAACAGATTAAGCTATTAAACCATGTTAAACATTTGAACAATATATGTACAGTAACATTTCTGGCTTGTCTTGTTTTGGATATCGGTAATTACGTTGTTGGGGGATTATTTTCATTTTCCGGGATCTCCAGTGCTCCCAGCGTTTTGTGTAGCTGTTCTGCGGAGTACCAAGAGGAGTATTGGAATACTTTCATTATTCAACAATATTTTGTTTAGAGTATGACCTATGATGAAATTTTTTTCCAGGTATTAAAGATTTTTTTGTGTGTGTTGTTCTCATTTGTGATTCTGCTTCGAATTTCTTTCTCCGGCATCATTAGTTTCTTTAGTTCTTTGGGGATGTCTTTTATTCTGGTGGTTTGGGGATATCCAGCGGCACATTATTGCTCTTTTGGCTGCCAGGAGGGCCAGATGTATCCAGCGGGGTGTCGCTGTGTCTGGACGTGGTGGAATAACATGGTTGCTGGGAGTAAGTGGAGTGTTTACTCCTTGAATTCTTTTTATGTAGTTTTGGACTTTTCTCCAGTAGTATTGAAGAGATGGACATTCCCCACTGCGTGATAAGTGATGTTTTTCGGTTTGTAGCACTTGGGACATTGGTTGTTTGGGATTTCTGAGGTTAGTGGTTTGAGATTTGGAATGTTAAGTGAAATATATTCTCTATATGGAAGAGCTTGAAGTAATTTTCTCTCCATCTTTTCGTTGATTACTCGCCTTTCATACTGTTTGACCATCCCTTCAGATAAGGGAAATTGCGTCATCTATTTCGAGCTCTCTGGACCATTTGTTCACATTTGTTGATGTGAGTGGTTTGAGTAGGCTGTTGTTTTTATCACTTGATATATTCTTGATATTTTTGGCTTTGGGGTTCTTTGAGTTCATTGTTTGTGTTAGGGTTTGGTTTGGAAGACGTCCGTTATTATATTGTTTACTTCTATATGGCTTCCGTATTTGTGCAGATAAAGAAATGTGAGTGTGGGAGTTGATATGACGTGCCAGTTCCTGGAATATAGTATTATGTAGTAGTATAGTAGTCTGAGCGAGTCTGGGTATTTCAAGTCTGCTATATTGGTTATTTTTTTGTCATATCTTTTAAAGGTGTCTCCTGGGGGGAACTTTGGTTTTCCTCTCAGGGGTGAGATTCAAGATATTCATTGGTACTTTTGAGTCTTTTCTTGCTTCTCTCGCCAGGCCACTATTGTGTCCTTATTAGTATGTTGGATTTGATACTTAATGGCGGTGATTAGGTTGTGAGTGCAGTACTCCTGTTAATTTATAAGGGGACCTAGTTCTTTTTCCAGTTTCTAGGTCTGAGAAACTATGTTTTCCTCTAACCAGTCACCTGCATGTCGTAGGAGGCCTGCTATATTGTAGTCCTGATGTTTGGGAGTGCGTAGCCTCCTTCTGATTTCAGAAGTTGTAGTTTGGAGATGGCGATTCTGGGTTCCTGACGTTCCATAGGAATTTTGTGTATACTGAATTGATGGCTTTCAAGTCTTTGTGGGGTAGTAGCATCGGTATGTTTTTGTAGGTGTATAGTATCGGGGGAAGCTGATCATTTTTATTAGTTGGCATCTCCTGCTAATGATATTGGGAGGTTGGTCCAGTTTTTGAGTTCCTTAAGATTTTTTAGGAGGTTGGGTAGTTGATCGAGTACATCGTGTTTGTGGATTTGCCGATATTGACTCCCATATATTTAGCTTGTTAGCGGTGGGGTGCCTGGTCTAGGTCTTTTTGGGTTTATTTGAAGTTTAGGGGGAGTAGTTCACATTTATTGAAGTTTACTTTAAAGCCAGATAGCAGGATCCCTGTTTTAAAAAAAAAACTTTGAATGGTGTCCCTCCTCATTAAAATGATGTCCTAGCGTTCACCCAGCTCACTTATATCTAGAAATGGCCATAGACAGACATGTTAGATAAATAAAGATAAACTGACCGGGAGATTAAAAGATATACTGATTTACATACTGACTAATATGATAATCACATCACTATTTTGTGGTTCTATTATTAAACACTTTGATATATTTTGGATAATAATAAAACCAGAGATTCCTTTTAAACAAGTAGCACAGAACGATCATTGATTTTTCCTCTGCGACTGCAAGTCTCTCACCTATAGCAGATGTGCTGGCAGACAGACAAATATTATTTCCATTCTAAGAGACAGATCATAGTAAGAGGTCAGGGAGGGGCATATTATAATATCTAGTTTGAGTGACGGGTCTTTACCTGAACATGCTGTTATTTCAAACAAATGTTTCTCAGAATCTACAGGTCGGGTTTTAAATCTGAAATCTTATTTTTTTTGAAGCAAAGAAAACCTTTAACCCTTTCATTGCCAGAAGAATTTCATTTTTTTTTTGCATTAAATGCCAGAAGAATTTTCAGGATTTTGCCTTTAATCGCTTTAGACTAATTTTACAGTAGGAAACCTTGCAGTAAATCAGGAATATTATACATTGTTTTTTTTCAGCACAAAGTCTACTTTAACATGGTAACAGAATTTTGTAACTTTTCTGGAAATTTTACTGGAATTATGGGTAAAAAAAATAAAAATTGCACATTTTCATGATATTTTCCCCATTTTTACTTATAGTTATCTAAGGTTACAAACAAAAATCTCACTGTTTCTAAAGCTCTGATACTCCGAGTACCAATAATACCAGATATATGTAGGTACCCCCCACTTTTCCTGTACAGGAGACCCCCCCAAAAAAACTGCACCTTCAAGAATATTACAACCAAATTAAAATGTATACCACTACTGACTTATCATAGATATCTACCAAATTATCTATAATTCCCCACAAGTGAATTGTAATGTATAACCGCTACTGACGGTTATCATAGAATATCCTAACCAAATTAACTATAATATCCCCACAAGTGAGATTGTAATGTATAACCACTACTGACAGTTATCATAGAATATCTACCAATAACTATATATCCCCACAAGTGAGATTGTAATGTATAACCACTACTGACAGTTTCATAGAATATCTACCAATTAACTATAATATCCCCACAAGTGAGATTGTATGTATAACCACTACTGACAGTTTCATAGAATATCTACCAAATTAACTATAATATCCCCACAAGTGAGATGTAATGTAATAACCACACTGACAGTTATCATAGAATATCTACCAAATTAACTATATATCCCCACAAGTGAGATTGTAATGTATACCACTACTGACAGTTATCATAGAATATCTACCAAATTATCTATAATATATCCCCACAAGTGAGATTGTAATGTATAACCACTACTGACAGTATCATAGAATATCTCCAAATTATCTATATATCCCCACAGTGAGATTGTAATGTATAACCACTACTGACAGTTATCATAGAATATCTACCAATTAACTAAAATATCCCCACAAGTGAGATTGTAATGTAACCACTACTGACAGTTTATCATGAATATCTACCAATTAACTATAATATCCCCACAAGTGAGATTGTAATGTTAACACTACTGACAGTACATAGAAATATCTACCAATTAACTATAATATTCCCCACAAGTGAGATTGTAATGATAACCACTACTGACAGTTATCATAAATATCTACCAACTTACTAAAATATCCCCACAAGGTAGATTGTAATGTAATACACCACTACTGACAGTTAACATAGAATACTTTCCAAATTAACTATAATATCCCCACAAGTGAGATTGTAATGTATAACCACTACTGACAGTTAACATAGAATATCTACCAAATTAACTATAATATCCCCACAAGTGAGATTGTAATGTATAACCACCCTTTTTTTGGGGGATCATTCCCAAAGATGATCATCAAATCATCTTAGGGATGATACCGAACTGGAATACTTTCGAATTTTCCAATTCGAAAACCGATCGGAAAAATCACTTCCCGGAAATCATTTTCCAGGAAGTGATTTTTCATTCATTGGCAAAGATCAATAATTTGGTGATCAGAAGTGATCACCAAATTTTAATCACTGTCCCCATTTTTTTTCTAAGTCTTCGCTAAGTAGCAAAGACTTAGAAAAAATCCTATTTGTGAATGGAACTTTGAGTTCCATTCACAAAATGTATAGTAAAGCTGTCAGCATGACAGCTTGTACTATACAGGTACTGCAGCATGATCTGAATGGAGATCAGGCTGCAGTACCTCAACTAGACCACCATTGTCATTTAATATAGGGAATAGTGACCATGATATAGTGTCATTTAATATAGGGAATAGTGACCATGATATAGTGACATTTATATAGAGAATAATGACCATGATATAGTGACATTTAATATAGGGAATAGTGATCATGATATAGTGTCATTTAATATAGGGAATAGTGATCATGATATAGTGTCATTTAATATAGGGAATAGTGACCATGATACAGTGTCATTTAATATAGGGAATAGTGACCAAGATACAGTGTCATTTAATATAGGGAATAGTGACCATGATACAGTGTCATTTAATATAGGGAATAGTGACCATGATACAGTGCCATTTAATATAGGGAATAGTGACCATGATACAGTGCCATTTAATATAGGGAATAGTGACCATGATACAGTGTCATTTAATATAGGGAACAGTGACCATGATACAGTGTCATTTAATATAGGGAACAGTGACCATGATACAGTGTCTTTAATATAGGGAACAGTGACCATGATACAGTGTCATTTAATATAGGGAACAGTGACCATGATACAGTGTCATTTAATATAGGGAATAGTGACCATGAAACAGTGTCATTTAATGTAGGGAACAGTGACCATGATACAGTGTCATTTAATGTAGGGAACAGTGACCATGATACAGTGTCATTTAATATAGGGAAAGTGACCATGATACAGTGTCATTATATAGGGAACAGTGACCATGATATATGTCATTTAATAAGGGAATAGTGACCATGATATAGTGTCATTTAATATAGGGAAAGTGACCATGATATAGTGTCATTTAATATAGGGATAGACGCATGATATAGTGTCATTTAATATAGGGAATGTATCATGATTAGTGTCATTGATATAGGACATGACATGATAGTGCATTTAATATAGGGAACAGTGACCATATATAGTGTCATTAATATAGGGGAACAGGGACCATGATACAGTGTCATTTAATATAGGGAACGTGACCATGAAACAGTGTCATTTAATTAGGGATAGTGACCATGATACGTGTCATTTAATATAGGGAACAGTTGACCATGATACAGTGTCATTTAATCTAGGGAACAGTGACCATGATATAGTGTCATTTAATATAGGGACAGTGACCATGATATAGTGTCATTTAATATGGGATAGTGACCATGATATAGTGTCATTTAATATGGGAATAGTGACCATGATATAGTCATTTATTAGGAATAGTGCCATGATATAGTGTCATTTAATATAGGGATGAATCAGTGACATGATATATTGTCATTTAAATAGGGAACAGTGACCATGATATTAGTCCTTTAATATAGGAATGTGACCATATACGTGTCATTTCATAGGGAATTGATCATGATATATTGTCATTTAATATAGGGAACATGACCATGAACATTGTCATTTATATAGGGAAGTGATCATGATATAGTGCCATTTAATAAGGGAATAGTGACCATGATACAGCGTCATTTAACATAGGGAATAGTGACCATTATAGTGTCCATTAATATAGGGAATGTGACCATGATATATGTCATTTAATATAGGGAATAGTGACCATGATATAGTGTCATTTAATATAGGGAATAGGTGACCATGATATAGTGTCATTTAATATAGGGAAGTGACCATGATTTGACATTTAATATGGGAATTATCAGATATAGTGCCATTTAACATAGGGAACAGTGACCATGATATAGTGTCATTTAATATAGGGAATAGTGACCATGATATAGTGTCATTTAATATAGGTTGCAAAAAACTAAAGTGCACTGGCTTAACAAACCTCCTGCTCATAGACTGGGGGGAACTGTTTCTAGGTAAAGATACTGAGCAGATGGGGACCACTTTTAAAGGAAAAGAAAACCTGTGGCACTCAGAATAATGTATAATATAAAAACCCTTTATTAATACTTGTTCATGGGCCAAAATATATATAAAATCACTTAAAAACACATATTTTACTACCTCCTCCGGTCATATAGTAATATAATGTAGTACAAAAGTATATATATATAATGGTATATCTAATAAGTGTATGTAATAGATACCCTCAGTATCCAAGTCCTTGTAAAAGCCAATACTGTTGCACATCTATCTAAAGCAATAAGCAGGTGGATAAATCCCCAGAAGTAGTGTACATCTAGATATAGCCTACATAGTATAAAATATACTCATCTATCCAGTCAGATACAAGTAAGGCAAGACATCCTGCAGACTTAAAAGGCAAAACAGCAGTGGCAAGACACATGGGCACCCGGGTACCGAATGGGGGACTGAGGGACAGAGCCCGCCAGGGCGTTTCGCTCTAGTCAATAGAGCTTTCTCAATGGCGTGAGGACGCCGACCCAAACCGCGCTGTTTTAATGTTTACCAGTATCGCGAGAGTTCCGGACGCAGCGTCCCAGACTCGCGCAACGTGATGACGTCATCAAAAGATCGAGTGCGCGGACGCGACGGCGCCATGTTAGAAAGTGGCAAAAGTTACAAAAAGGCCCTCACAAATCTCAAAAAGGATTAAGCAGTGGTTAATTGTATATAGTAACCATTAATTCAGTGTACTTCGAATAGTCACTATTCATAATGACTCCGATATATATCTGGAGAAACGAATCTATAAACTTGTCTGTGTATCTCAGCTTAGCACTTAGGAACACACACATATATATATATATATATATATACACAAAATAAACCATTATAATCAATGTACATATGTCAATGTATACTAAAGGTGCGGATAATATTCAAAGGTAATATCCCAAACTGTTTCCAAACACATATATACATAGGGAAGAAAATCCATATTGCAAATAAGATAAGTCCATCTGATAATCTATAGAACAATAATCATAGATCTCCTAGTGAACAAGATAAGTAGTATCCTTAAAAGTTGTGGTTGTCCGAAAAACTTATAATCTGAGGATATATATCGGAAGACAACCAGAGTCCACAGATATGAGATGATTCCTAAGAGGTGATGATAGAAGCCAACAAAAAAAAAATGAAGAGAAAAGACAACATTTGTATCCAAACGGAATTGCTCAAGTCCAGAATACTAAAGTAGCTGTCTGTGATATATATTTATCCAGTAATAGGCATCTTAGAGGTATAACAACAAACAGTATTCCCCACACGATAATCCAGGAGTATATACAAACATGTTGATGATTTATCGGACACATCCAAATATCCATGCTGCGGCCGATATCATGTAGAACCATGTCTGGAAGTATATGGTGATGATCTGTCATGACAGGACATCCAAAATTGCATATTCCATATCACGAACCGGCTAAAAAGGATACGAGTGAGTAAAGGATGATCAAGGTCCTATATGTAACATGAAGAAAAAAAGCTAAAGAGTTCCAAGATCTGCAGGAATACTGGAGAAAAAGGAACAAGAATCAGATAAATAATGACAGATCTAGTTCCTCATTAAGTCCTTTGGGAGATAAAGTACCCAAACGAAATATCCACTTAGCTTCCCTTTTTTAAAAGGGTCTGCTCATGTTACCTCCTCTTAGGTCAAATTTAATACAGTCAAGCCCAAGCTTTCAGGCCCTGGTCTTGCCACCATGTGTCTGCAGGAAGTGCATAGCTAAGCTAGAAATTGTCTTATTGCGTGTAATATCAATTCGCGCCCTCTAATATTGGACGATGTTGCCAAAGCCTATTTTAATCTTTGTGTGTCGTCTTCCCACGTACATTTTTTAAACAAGGACACCGAATCACATAGATGACATTGCGTGTGTCACAGTTGAAATATGTATTAATGTTAAACTGTTGTAAGTTAGTGGAGTCATGTAACAGTGTCTCTCTAAGCATGTATGGACAAAAGCTACACTTGCCACATGGGTATGTGCCCCTACATTTAATACCACTTCCTAGTTTCTTAGTTTGGCGTCGAAAATGACTGGACACAAGAATATCTCTCAAATTTCTACTCCTTTTTGCTGTCATTTGGGGAGAATTAGGGATAAATTTAGAAATGACCTTGTCAGACTTAAAATATGCCAATTTTTCTGCAAAATCCTATGTATTTCTGGAAATTCCTCATTATAAGTAGTAATATACCTTATCACTGAATCTGGTCTTTTTTGCCTTGGTGCAACTCTTCGATTGGTCAGATTTATGCTGTAAGCTTTGTGTTTTTGGAGTAGGTCAATGGATATCCCTTATCGCAAAAACCTTGTAGTAAGTTCAATCTGCTGCTTTATGTATATTTCATTTTCACTACAATTGCGTCTGACCCGCATATACTGTCCTTTGGGTAAACCTTTTTTGAGGGAAGACAAGTGTGCACTGTCATAGTGTAGTAATGAGTTGGTAGATGTCGGCTTTCTGTATAAAGATGTCACCAAGTAATTTTCACATTTCTTAACAGTAATGTCAAGGAAATCAACAGTCGTATCTGAAATACATGAAGTCAACAAGATGTTTAGAGAGTTATGATTTAGCTTTTGTATAAAGTTCTCGGCTAGTGCCCTAGGGCCCCGCCACAAGATAAAAATGTCATCTATGTAGCGGAGCCACAGGTCGACATGGGAGGTCAGATCCGACATAGAGTCTACAAAGACTACTTCTCTCTCCCACCAACCAAGAAACAAATTAGCATATGAGGGCGCACATTTGGCCCCCATAGCTGTACCTCTCATTTGCAAATAAAAGCTGGAATCAAAAACAAAATAGTTATGTGTCAATATGTATCTCAGAAGCTGCAGGATCACATTGTGTCTGTTTCTCTGTCTTAGGTTACCCATGTCAAAAAAGTACTCGCATGCACGTAGTCCTGATTCGTGCTCAATATTGCTATATAGGGATTCCACATCGCATGTGATAAGTAAACATTCTTCATCAACGGGTATATTGATTATCTTAGTGATGAAGTCAGAAGAATCTCGGATATAGGAACTAAGTCCTAAGACAAAAAATTGCAAAGTATCATCAATAAATGAACATATGTTTTCACATAAATTCCCATTGCCGGATATAATAGACCTACCTGGAGGCGCCGAGGAATTTTTATGGATCTTGGGTAACAAATAGAAGGTCGCTATTCTAGAGATTCAATATATAATAGGAAGCTTCTGTAGGAGTGATTGCCATATTGGCACAGGCGTCATCCAGCAGTTGTTTTGAGGATGCTTTGATAGTACTGTGTGGGATCTGAGGGTAAACGTTTGTAATTAGATTTATTACTCAGTTGTCTCAAAGCCTCCGATATATACATATCCATTGGCCATAACACAATGTTCCCCCCTTTATCGGAGGGTTTAATGACTATACCTTCCAGTTCCCGTAATTCTTGAAGGGCTTGCAGTTTCCGCTGTAGTAAGACTGGAGCGAAACGCG
>JAACNH010000877.1:0-74681 GCA_019447015.1 Hymenochirus boettgeri | reverse complement strand
TCTGGCGGGCTCTGTCCCTCAGTCCCCCATTCGGTACCCGGGTGCCCATGTGTCTTGCCACTGCTGTTTTGCCTTTTAAGTCTGCAGGATGTCTTGCCTTACTTGTATCTGACTGGATAGATGAGTATATTTTATACTATGTAGGCTATATCTAGATGTACACTACTTCTTGTGGATTTTATCCACCTGCTTATTGCTTTATATAGATGTGCAACAGTATTGTGCTTTTACAAGGACTTGGTATACTGCAGGGTATCTATTTACATACACTTATTAGATATACCATTATATATATATACTTTTGTACTACATTATATTACTATATGACTGAGGGTATGTTAGATAATAATATGTGTTTTTAAGTGATTTTATATATCTTTTGGCCCATGAAAAAGTATTAATAAAGGGTTTTTATATTATACATTATTCTGAGTGCCACAGGTTTTCTTTTTCTTTTTTGTTCTAAGTATTACATGTTTATACCTGTTGAGCACCATTATTACTCATGTGTTGCATAACACGAGTGCCCTAATCCCCTTCTTTTTGACCACTTTTAAAGGGATATTAAACTTTTACATTTCTAAATCTGTACATTTAGGTAACAAGTGTAAAAAAAAGTAGGTCCACTCCTGCATGGCTTAATGCTCAGGTAAAAAGGGGAATGGAAAAAAAGAAAAAGGCTTTTAAAATTTTGAAAACAGAAGGCACAGAACAGGCTTACAGGGAGTACAGTATAGTATAGTACAGTATTTGAGGTTGAATAAAGACATATGTCCACCCAGTCCAACCCATCTAGAAATATCCTCATTTCCTGCCTAACTGTCCAGAGGAAGGCAAAAAACCCCCACCAAATTTATGAAGGGGGAAAAAATTCCTTCCTGACTCCAAGTGGCAATCGGAAATTTCCCTGGATCAACTCTACTTTATGTATCAATACCAGTAACTTGTAACATTCCTTGTTTGCAGAAACTCATCCAGCTTTTTATTAAACTGACCAATGAACCTGCCATAACAACGTCCACTGGAAGACAGTTCCATAGCTTTACCGTTCTCACAGTGAAAACCCTTTCCAACTCTACTTTATGTATCATACCAGTAATTGTAACATTCCTTGTTGTAGAAAATCATCCAGCTTTTTATTAAAACTGACCAATGAACCTGCCATTACAAATCCACTGGAAGACAGTTCCATAGCTTTACCGTTCTCACAGTGAAAACCCTTTCCCAACTCTACTTTAGTATCAATACAGTAACTTGCAACATCCTGTTTTTTGTCGCAATTATCCAGTTTTTATTAAACTGACCAATGAACCTGCCATTACAACATCCACTGGAAGACAGTTCCATAGCTTTACCGTTCTCACAGTGAAAAACCCTTTCCCAACTTGAAGCCTAAACCTTTTTTCTTCAAGTCTTAAGGGATGTCCACGTGTCCTCTGACACGTTCTATTGGTGAACAGTGCCCCAGATAGTTTATTGTATAGCCCGTTAATGTATTTATACACAGTAATCATATCCCCACGCAAGCGCCTTTTCTCCAGCGTACATAATTGTAACTTTTCCAGTCTCTCTTCATATTCAAGCTCCCCCAATCCCCTTATTAATTTAGTTGCCCTTCTCTGAACCCTTTCCATTTCAAAGATGTCCTTTTTGTACACAGGATTCCAAAATTGCACTGCATATTCCAAATGAGGCCTTACCAATGCTTTGTAAAGAGGGAGAATAACATTTTCCTCCCTTGAATCCATACCTCTCTTTATACAAGATAATACCATGCTGGCTCTGGCTGTTGCCGCCTGGCACTGCTTGCTACCTTTAAGTTTGTTATCCACCAAAACTCCAAGATCCCTTTCCAACAGGGATTCACTTAACACAGAGCCATTTATAGTATAAGTAGCACAAGGATTTTTAAGTCCAAAATGCATCACCTTGCATTTGTCAACATTGAATTTCATCTGCCACTTAGCAGCCCAATGTGATAATCTATCTAGATCCCCTTGCAATGATTGCACATCCTCTGAAGTTTTTAATGGTCAACAAAGTTTTGTGTCGTCAGCAAACACAGAAACCTTGCTGACAATACCCACTTCCAAATCATTAATAAATAGATTAAATAGAAGCGGCCCCAACACAGAACCCTGTGGCACCCCACTTAGCACTTTAGTCCATAATGATGAAGCCCCATTAACAACTACTCTCTGCATCCTATTCATTAACCAATTTTCTATCCATGTACAAATGTGACTCCCCAGACCAACAGACCTTAGATTATTCATTAGTCGTCTATGGGGGACTGTATCAAAAGCAAAATCCAAGTAAACTATATCTACTGCTATGCCAGAGTCTAAATTTCTACTTAATTCCTCATAAAAGCCAAGCAAGTTAGTTTGACAAGATCTATTCCTCCTAAATCCATGCTGGTTACTACTTATAATGTCAGTCCTTGAAACATACTCTAGAACATGTTCCCTTATTAAACTTTCCAGGATCTTCCCCACCACTGAAGTTAAACTTACAGGCCTGTAATTACCAGGCTGTGAACGATGACCCTTTTTGAATATTGGAATAACATCAGCCTTTTTCCAATCCAGAGACACACCACCGGACATGAGGGAATCAGCAAAAACAAGAAACAATGGCCTAGATAAAACTGAACTTAGCTCCCTAAGTACCCGAGGATGTATTTTATCCGGCCCAGGAGATTTATTAATATTAAACTTCTTTAGTTCTTTCTGTACCATATCCTCGGTTAACCAAAGTGCACTTGAATCTTGTATACCTTTATTGCTACTATACTCGATATCTGTACTTGGATCTTCTATAGTGTATACAGAGGAAAAAAAATTATTCAAGACATTTGCTTTATCACCCTCCTCCGTAACTAACTTATCCCCATTAATTAATGGTGCCACATTCTCAGTCCTCATCTTCTTACTATTAATATACTTAAAAAAATTTTTAGGCTTAGTGATGCTTTGTTCAGCTATCCTAACTTCATTATTAATTTTAGCTAGTTTGATTGCTTTCTTACACTCCTTGTTACAGTTTTTATAATCCCTAAAGGACCTTTCCGTTCCCTTGGCCTTAAAGGTTTTAAATGCCTTTTTCTTCCTTTCCATTTGCCTCTTTACATCAGAATTCAGCCACATGGGTGCGGATTTATTTTTTTTTTTTTTACATTTATTTCCCAAGGGTATAAATTTAGATGTGAACTGGCTTAAAATCCCCTTGAACACAGTCCACTTCTGTTCAGTACATTTACCTGATAATACATTATCCCAGTTGACATTCTGAAGAGCTGCTTTTAACCTGGGAAAATTTGCTTTCCTGAAATTAAATGTCTTTGTTAACTCAGCGCACTTTTCCTTTCGATAACAAAGTCCAAACCCCACTATTTCATGGTCACTATTCCTTAAGTTTCCAGTTACCTTTATATCTATAATGCGCTCCACAATGTTAGATATTACCAGATCCAACAGAGCTCCTTTTCTAATAGGAACCTCAACCACCTGTGAGAGAAAATTATCCTACAGCAAATTCAGGAACTTATCGCCTTTTTCTGTGATGGCAGTTCCACCACACCAATCAATGTCAGGATAATTGAAGTTCCCCATAATGAGCACACTCCCCAAACTTGCAGCCCTTGCCAACTGCATATGAAGTTGACTCACCTCCTCTCTGCTAGCATTTGGCGGCTTATAGCAGACACCAACAATGACATTACCTCCTTTCCTGTTGCCTAATTCCACCCATATTGCCTCCACTTTATCATCCATATCACCAGTTATCTCTTCTTTTAAATTTGGCTTCAATTTTTTTTAACATAAACACATACTCCTCCCCCTTTCCTTTTTTTTCTGTCCTGCCTAAACAAGGCATATCCTTCTATATTTACAGCCCAGTCGTGAGAACTGTTCAACCACGTTTCTGCTATACCTATTACATCATACTTTTCATTCAATGCCATCATTTCCAATTCACCCATTTTGTCAGCCAGGCTTCTCGCATTTGCAAACATACATACACATGCCTCCCTATCCCCTATGCTAGCCCCACCCCTCTTTCCACCCACCACTGGCCTATCTACACCCTGCTTTCCACCTGGACTATCTATCCCAGTGAGACTGCTAATACCCTCCCCCCCAACCTAGTTTAAAATCTCCTCCAACCCTCTAGCCATCTTCTCCCCTAAAACAGCTGCACCACCATCAGTGAGGTGCAACCCATCCCTACTAAAGAGCCTGTAGCCGACAGCAAAGTCTGCCCAGTTCTCAATAAACCCAAACCCTTCTTCCTTACACCACTCTCTTAGCCACGCATTAATGCTCCTAAGCTCCTGCTGTCTCCCTGGCTTAGCACGTGGCTGCGGTAGTATTTCTGAAAACACTACCCTGGAGGTCCTTGCTTTTATCTTGGCCCCTAGCTCTCGGAAATCATGTTTAAGGACCTCACCTCCACCTCTAACTTTGTCATTGGCACCAATGTGAACCAAGACCGCCGGGTCACACCCGGCCCCACCCAATAATCTGTCTACATGATCCACCACATGCCGAACCCTAGCACCAGGCAGGCAACACACAGTTCGGCATGTAGGGTCTTGGCGGCAGATTACCCTATCTACCTTCCTTATAATGGAGTCCCCTATCACTACCACCTGCCTTGCATTCCTGACCCTTCGTTCCTCCTCCTTTGTTAAAGAGATGGCAGTCCCCTGGGTGCTCAAGGGACTAGCCCCCTCCATACACGCTGATTCCGAGGTGTCCTCCTCCACTTCATTACCTAAGGCGGCAAATCTGTTGGGATGGACAATCTGGGAAGAAGCCTCCCTACTCTTCCGTCCCCCACTTCCCCTAGTAACCCTAACAAAACTACCTCCTTCCTCAACCTTTCTTGTCCCTCTTCCACCCACCTCTATACTGGCCCCAGCCAGTGCCTGCTGACCCCCCAGTTCTGCCAATCCCTGCAATGCTGCAAGCTGCCCCCTTAGACTCTCCACCTCAGCTTCCAAACGGGCAACCCACTCACACCTGACACAGACATAGGTTCCCTGGAACGTCTGCTCCAGGTTCCTATACATGTGGCACGATGCACATTGCATGGTACTGACAAAACTGTCCCTTCTAATACACCACACTAACACAGTGACGCACAAACCTTGTTTAATTGCCCTTCTTGTTTCAATGTCCTTCTTTGTCTATGTCCTTGAGAGCAAGGTCCTTAAGAGAAAGGACACTCACTAGTTCGTTTCACTCACAGGAAACTTCCTTTTGTTAGGTCCAAACCACAGGCCCAACAACTGTGAATCCTATTTAACTAATAGGCCCCAACCCCCACACCAATTAGTGCAAGAGCCAGAAAGAGAGGGGGGAAAAAACACTTATTAACACTTTCACAGCCTGTTTGTGATTACAACAGGTACAATACTAGTATATAGAAGTCCAGCACACCCCTTTTACTGGAAGAAGAAAGATTAGTCTGCTTACTGCACACTCACACTCAGTCCTGCACACATAGTCGTTAACAGTACAAACAATCCTTATTTTCAAACTTCCACACACACCATACATCAAATGATTAAGTGTCTTTCTTTGTCTATGTCCTTGAGAGCAAGGTCCTTAAGAGAAAGGACATTCACTAGTTCGTTTCACTCACAGGAAACTTCCTTTTGTTAGGTCCAAAAAAGTACAAAAGCTGTAATAAAGAGTGCAAGAAAGCAATTAAACTAGCTAAAATAGAAAATGAAATACGGATTGCCGAACAAAGCAAGTCCAACCCCAAAATGTTTTTTAAGTATATAAATGGTAAAAAAATGAGGACTGAGAATGTGGGACCATTAAATAATGGAGCTGAGGTGGTTGTAGAGGATGCCGAAAAGGCTAATTTGCTACACCGTATTTTTACATCGGTTTTTACTGTTGAGAATCCTTGTCCTTACAGTAGGGATTGTAATAATATGCAGGGAAGAAATGAAGAGTGTTCACATTGGCTAACAGAGGATATGGTAGGGAAACAATTAGACAAAGTTAATATCAATAAAGCGCCAGGACCAGATGGATTGCATCCTCAGATTTTAAAAGAGCTTAGTTTAGTTCTATCTAGACCACTGTTTCTCATCTTTTCAGATTCGCTTTTGTCTGGGGATGTGCCGCTGGATTGGAAAAAAGCCAATGTAATACCAATATTCAAAAAAGCTAGTCATTCACAGCCTGGTAACTATAGACCTGTAAGCCTAACATCAGTGGTAGGGAAGGTGATGGAAACTTTGTTAAGGGATCATATCCTTGACTTTGTTTCCAGGGATCATCTTATTAGTAGTAGTCAGCATGCATTTATGAGAAATAGATCATGCCAGACAAATTTAATTGGTTTTTATGAAGAAGTGAGTAAGAAGTTTGATTCAGGCACAGCAGTGGATGTGATATATTTGGATTTTGCAAAAGCTTTTGATACTGTGCCACATAGACGACTACTGTATAAACTGAGGACTGTTGGCCTTGAAGAAAACATTTGTTCATGGATAGAGAACTGGTTATTGGACTGCAAACAGAGAGTGGTGGTTAATGGGGCTACATCTATGTGGGTAAAGTTCTAAGCAGAGTGCCTCAGGGTTCTGTACTGGGGCCGCTTCTGTTTAATCTGTTTATAAATGACTTAGAAGGGACATTGAGAGCAAGGTCTCTGTTTGCTGATGACACTAAACTATACAGAGCTTTGGAAACTTCCAATGATGTGCAAGTGCTGCAAGCAGACCTAGATAGATTATCAAAATGGGCAGTAGAATGGCAGATGAGATTCAATGTTGATAAATGTAAAGTGATGAATTTGGGATGTAATAATCCCTGTGCCCCCTACACCATAAATAACTCTGTGTTAAGTGCATCTGTAATGGAAAAAGATTTGGGGGTTCTGGTAGATAACAGACTTAGCTGTAGCAAACAATGCCAGGTAGCAACGACTAGAGCTAGCAAGATATTGTCTTGTATAAAGAGGGGAATAGATTCAAGAGAGAAAAATATTATTCTCCCTCTTTACAAGGCACTGGTAAGGCCTCATATGGAATATGCGGTGCAGTTTTGGAATCCCATATACAAAAAGGACATCTTGGAAATTGAGGCAGTTCAGAGAAGGGCAACTAAATTAATAAGGGGAATGGAGGGGCTTGAATATGCAGGCAGATTAGACAAGTTAGGGCTGTTAACATTGGAGAAGCAACGTTTGCGTGGGGACATGATAACCTTATACAAATATATTAATGGGCCATACAATGAACACTCTGGTGGATTGTTCACTAATAGGTCATATCAGAGGACATGTGGACATCCTTTAAGGTTGGAAGAAAAGAAGTTTCATCTTCAGGTTAGGAGAGGTTTCTTTATAGTGAGAACGGTGACACTGTGGAACTGTCTTCCAGCAGAGGTGGTAATGGCAAGTTCATTAAATAGCTTTAAATATGGCCTGGATAAGTTTCTAAAACTAAAAAATATTGAGAATTACTGGTATTAATACATATACTGTAGTTCTGGTTGGTACAGGGGAAACTCTAATTTGAGACTTACTGGTATTAATACATATACTGTAGTTCTGGTTGGTACAGAGATACTATATAATATTGAGAATTACTGGTATTAATACATATACTGTAGTTCTGGTTGGTACGGGGATACTATATAATATTGAGAATCACTGGTATTAATACATATACTGTAGTTCTGGTTGGTACAGGGATACTGGTTCTGGTAGATAACAGACTTAGCTGTAGCAAACAATGCCAGGTAGCACCGACTAGAGCTAGCAAGATATTGTCTTGTATAAGAGGGGAATAGTTCAAGAGAGAAAATATATCTCCCTCTTTACAAGGCACTGGTAAGGCCTCATATGGAATATGCGGTCAGTTTTTGGAATCCCATATACAAAAAGGACATCTTGGAAATTGAGGCAGTTCAAAGAGGCAACTAAATTAATAAGGGGAATGGAGGGCTTGATATGCAGGCAGATTAGACAAGTTAGGCTGTTAACATTGGAGAAGCCAACGTTTGCGTGGGGACAGATAACCTTATACAAATATATTATGGGCCATACAATGAACACTCTGGTGGATTGTTCACTAATAGGTCATATCAGAGGACATGTGGACATCCTTTAAGGTTGAAAGAAAGAAGTTTCATCTTCAGGTTAGGAGAGGTTTCTTTATAGTGAGAACGTTGACACTGTGGAACTGTCTTCCAGCAGAGTGTGAATGGCAAGTTCATTAAAATACTTTAAATATGGCCTGTATATTATTTCTAAACTAAAAAATATTGAGAATTACTGGTATTAATACATATACTGTAGTTCTGGTTGGTACAGGGATACTATATATATGTGAGATTACTGGTATTAATACATATACTGTAGTTCTGGTTGGTACAGAGATACTATATAATATTGAGATTACTGGTATTATACATATACTGTATTCTGGTTGGTACGGGGATACTATATAATTTGAGATCACTGGTTTATACATAATACTGTAGTTCTGGTTTGGTACGGGATACTATATATGTTGAGAATTACTGGTATATAACATATACTGTAGTTCTGGTTGGTACAGGGATACTGTATAATATTGAGAATTACTGGTATTAATACATATACTGTAGTTCTGTTGGTCAGGGATACTATATAATATTGAGAAAATTACTGATATTAATACATATAATCTGGTTGATCCAGGGATACTTTCCGATTGCCGTTTGGAGTCAGGAAGGAATTCCCCCCCCACTCCCCCCCCTTTTTAGCGGTTTTTTTTTTTGCCTTCCTCTGGATCAACTGTTAGGTAGGGTTAATAAAAAACTACAAAAATATATATATATATATGAAGCATAGATATGGTGAGCACACCTTTCAAAAAGTCAGCCGCCCGGGTGCACGCCAAATAATTGTAGAGTAGAAAAAACAGGTTTTATTCACATCGACGCGTTTCAGCCCTGTTCACCGGGGCGTCATCAGGACAATATAACACCCAATAAGTGATCCCCTTTAAATACCACCCACCACGTTGCTCACCCCACCCACCACAGATTAATCCCATAGTGCACATAAACAGCTTGATTAAATATAAACCATGCAGATACCACAACCAAAATAACTGTTAAAAAGTATATAAAAATCAATGACCGTACACCAATGTAATATACTTTGTAAAAATTGATAGCACAATGTAGTTTGGCAGTATAAATATTGGCACCAAACCTGAGTAAATCACTCATAAAGAACAAAGTAGCAACATCTACTCATTAGCCATATTGAGAAATAAGGTCTGCATTAATAGATGGCACAGTATAGTTTAGCGAAACAAGTACTGACAGCCAACTTTAAATGAATGACTCATAAGAAACAATGTAGCGAGAACTGCTCATTTAGACCACTAGGGGATAAGGTTTGGAGTCTATATATCCATCTGGCCTCCTTTTGCAATAATAACTTATCCTTATCCCCTGGCATTCTCATTTGTTCTTCAGAAAGACCATCTATGATCATACAACGAACAGGGCTGAAACGCGTCGATGTGAATAAAACCTGTTTTTTCTACTCTACAAGTCCCATGAGTGCTGCTTATTTTTTGAACTATTATATATATATATAAAGAGGGTGAATAGGTTGGACTTGAAGGACGTATGTCTGTATTCAACCTTAATTACTATGTTACTATGACACATAGAACATATGAAATACGTGATTTCATTAATTGCTGTACACGTGGGGTAGTTTATCTACTCACCTGTAATAAATGGAACAAGCAAATTATAGTCGTACAGTGCGGCCCTGAAGGACGAATTGGGAAACATCTTAATAGTATATCAAATAATGATATAGAACACCAGTTGGTCGGCAGTTTATGGATCGCTCTGGGGGAGACCCTCGTTTTGTGTCATTTCCAGGGACTTGAACATATTAAAAGGAACCTTGAGGGGGACCAACTGAGCATCTTAATAAAGAGGAGGCTTTTGGATGTTGGAATTAGATTCCAGATCCCCCAAGGGTTAAACCGTAGGTGGGACATAGCGCTGCTAGTTTCATCCCCTCGGACTCAATGAACGTGGAATTTGCTACTTAGTCATATGATTGGTATTTTATTTTACTGTTCAATATCACTTTTGTTGCTTATATCTCTACTTAGACTGTTTTAGTGGGAAGTGGTAACAATACCAAATAATGTTACCACCCTGAGCACCTGTATACTCTAATTAGATGGTAGATAGGCTACATTTGTTTCTTCTCCAAGGTACGTAGGGTTAATAAGATATATGAGGTTCATACCTTTTTAATTGGATAACTCCCTCTAAAAAGGGTGTGACCTTGTGAGTAGGGATTGGTTCTATGAGTAGGGGTCAACCCCGAACGCTTAGACCCATTTCTCTTACACCTGTTACCTGGCAGCCTGCTTGGTTTTTAATCATTTTGGACAATAAAGGATGATTTAAAAGAAAAAAACATCGGCCTGATTCCTGTTGCAGATCGAATACACCAGAGGTAGTTGGTGTGGGGGATCTCTTTCTTTGTTCTGTATTGTAGGGCATGTTAAAGGGGAAGTTCGTGTGGAACATGTTAAAGGGGAAGTTGGTATGGTACACGTTAAAGGGGAAGTTGGTGTGGAACACGTTAAAGGGGAAGTTGGTGTGGAACACGTTTCGCTAGTCATCCGATTGGCTTTCTCAATTCAGAATGACTTGTACAAGAATCTGTGGCAATTATGTACCCTGGAAAATCCCAATTAGCATATCCCAGCCAAGTGTTAAGGGCGTGATTAGATAGTGGCTAAGAGGTGTTATAGGAACTCCCAGAGTAAGGTGTCAAAACAGCATTGTACATGGCAGACAGATGGTGGCCAAGACAGCACTCTCACCAGCAGAACTGATCTCAACCCAGAACAGGCGTGTTCCTCACTGGACTTGTGCCTGAATACCACCTATTTCAAATACAGGGATAAGTTCTATAAGCAAAAACACGGATGTGCTATGGGATCTCCAGTTTCACCCATTGTGGCCAACCTTTACATGGAGGAGGTAGAAAAACTGGCGCTTAATACCTTTAAGGGCATAGCACCCAGCCACTGGTTCAGATTGATATCAATGCCAGGGTAACAAAACCAACAGGTACCCTGTGTGGACACACATCAATGGAGGCACTGCTGAGATTTATAAGAATGTTACAGTCCAGTAAAGGTTCTGAGCGGAGAGATGATGGGAGTGATATTGGTTGGCAAATTTTCACAATGCATTGGTAAGACATTATTTTTGCGTCTTATTTCCGGACTTTGTCTATCAAAATCAATCCCTGTCGGCCTGAGAGTCTCTGCTGGAATGTCATCCTCAGTCAGGTGATGTCACTCTAGAGTTTATGTTGTAATTTTTGTCTGTCTTAATACTAACAAACTTGTGTGACTGGAGTGTGAATTGTTTGTCTAGTAATGCTCATGTTTTATGTTTCATGCAATGGCCAATACTGAGAATAATTCTGTTAGATTTAATTGTAATTGTCAACCTAAGACTGTGTATTGTTTGAAATGTTCAGGAACGTTATGACAATGTTTGTGTAGATTGTGTAAATGTTGAAGTCGTTGTTGAAAGGAAAGGGGTTAATTTTTAAAAGTCTGAAGTTAGAGCACGAACCACAGTGGGAGATGTTCTCAGCTCTGTGCAGTGGGATGTTTCTCAGCTTCTGTGCTGTGGGATGTTCTCAGCTCTGTCTCAGTGGGGGAATGTTTTCTCATCTCTTGCTGTGGGGATGTTCTCATTCTCTGTTGTTAGTGGGGATGTTCTCGGCTCTGGCTAGTGGGGTGTTCTCGCTCTTTGCTAGTGGGGATGTTTCTCGGCTCTGTGTAGTGGGGATGTCTCGCTCTGTGCTAGTGGGGATGTTTCTCGGCTCCGTGCTAGTGGGATGTTCTCCGGCTCTGTGCTAGTGGGGGATGTTCTCGCTCGTTGCTAGTGGGGATGGTTCTCGGCTCTGTGGCTAGTGGGGATTTTCTCGGCTCTGGTGCTAGTGGGGATGTTCTCTCTCCGGCTCTGTGCTAGTGGGGATGTTCTCGGCTCTGTGCTAGTGTGGATGTTTCTCGGCTCTGTGGTTAGTGTTTGATGTTCTCTTCGGGCGCTGTGCTAGTTGGGGATGTTCTCGTGCTCTGTGCTAGTGGGGAATGTTCTCGGCTCTGTCTAGTTGGGATGTTCTCGGCTCTGTGTTAGTGGGGATGTTCTCGGCTCTGCGTGCTAGTGGGGATGTTCTCTGCTCTGCGTTAGTGTGGGGATGTTCGCGTCTCTGCGCTATGGGGATGTTTCTTCGGCTCCTGCGTTAGTGGGGATGTTCTCGTCTCTGGCCCTAGTGGTGATTTCTAGGCTCTGCTCTAGTGGGATGTTCTCGGCTCTGCGCTAGTGGGGATGTTCTCGGCTCTGCGCTAGTGGGGATGTTCTCGGCTCTGGCGCTAGTGGGGATGTTTTCTCGGCTCTGCGCTAGTGGGGATGTTCTCGGCTCTGCGCTAGTGGGGATAGTTCCTCGGCTCTGGCGCGTGGGGATGTTCTCGGCTTTCTGCGCTTAGTGGGAATGTTCTATGCTCGCGCTTTCTGGTTCGGCTGTATAGTGGGGATGTGTTCTCGCCTGCCTAGACGATCTGCGCTAGTGGGGTCGATTGTTCTCTGGCGCCTCTGCGCTAGTGGAGGTGTTCTCGGCTCGTCTTGGGGTGCTCTACGGTTGGGAAGTTGATTTCGGCTCTGCGCTATGGGTATGTTCCGGTATCGTTAGGGGGGGGATGTTCTCGGCTCGGCCTAGTGGGGATGTTCTCGTGCTCTGGCGCTAGTGGGGATGTTTCTCGGTCTCTGTCGCTAGTGGGATGTTTCTGCTCTGCGCCTAGTGGGGATGTTCTCGTCGCATTTGGAGATCGTCTATAGTTGCGCATATGTGGGGATGTTCTCAGCTCTGCGCTAGGGGTGATGTTCTAGCTCTGCGTATGTAGGGTGATCGTTCTCAGCTCTGCGCTAGTGGGATGTTCTCAGTCTCTGCGATACTGATGGGATGTTATACTCAGCTCTGCTGCTAGTTGGGGTTAATGTTCTAGCTCTGATGTTTATTGGTTGTCATGCTGTTGATCGTATCCCCCAGTCTTGTGATCTAAAGTGGTTGGTGGGAGTCAAACATCAAATACTTGATCTGTGTGTGTGTGGTTTTCTGGTAACCCTCTACTTCCAGTTTACCATTCTCCCTGACTTTTACCAAGCAGTCCAAGAAAGCCAGTGTGGTTGTTTTGTATATCTTCCCTTGTAAATTTAGTTTGGTATACCGCATTAATGTGTTCTGTGAAAGCTTGTACTTCCTTTGGTGGATTTTAACCAGGTGTCATCACATATCTGGACCATGGCTGGGTGCTATGCCCTTAAAGGTATTAACGCCAGTTTTTTCTACCTCTCCATGTAAAGGTTGGCCAACAATGGGTGTGAAACTGGAGATCCCATAGCACATCCGTGTTTTGCTTATAGAACTTTATCCCTGTATTGTGAAATAGGTGGTATTCAGGCACAAGTCCATGAGGAACACGCCTGTTCTGGGTTGAGATCAGTTCTGCTGGTGAGAGTGCTTGCTTGTCCACCATCTGTATTGCCATGTACAATGCTGTTTTGACACCTTACTCTGGGAGTTCCTATAACACCTCTAGCCACTATCTAATCACGCCCTAACACTTGGGCTGATGATATTGCTAATTGGGATTTTCAGGGTACATAATTGCCACAGATTCTTGTACAAGTCATTCTGAATTGAGAAAGCCAATCGGATGACTAGCGAAAACGTGTTCCACACCAACTTCCCTTTACGTGTTCCACACCAACTTCCCTTTAACGTGTACCATACCAACTTCCCCTTAACATTTTCCACACGAACTTCCCCTTTAACATGCCTACAATACAGAACAAAGAAAGAGATCCCCCACACCAACTACCTCTGGTGTATTCGATCTGCAACAGGAATCAGGCCGATGTTTTTTTCTTTTAAATCTCCTTTATGTCCAAACATGATTAAAACCAAGCGGCTGCCAGGTAACAGGTGTAAGAGAAATGGTCTAAACGCTTCTGGTTTACCCCTTACTCATAGACCAATCCCATACTACACAGGTCACACCCTCTTTTAGAGGGAGTTATCCAATTAAAAAGGTATGAAACCTCATATATTCTTATTAACGCCTACGTACCTTGATAGAAACAAATGTAGCCTATTCTACCATCTAATTAGAGTATACAGGTGCTCAGGTTGGTAACTTATTTTGGTCTTGTTACCACTTCCCACTAAAACAGTCTAAGTAGAGATAAAGCAACAAAAGTGATATGAACAGTAAAATAAAATAACCAATCATATGACTAAGTAGCAAATTCCACGTTCATTGAGTCCGAGGGGATAAACTAGCAGCGCTATGTCCCACCTACGGTTTAACCCCTTGGGGGATCTGGAATCTAATTCCAACATCCAAAAGCCTCTCTTTATTAAGATGCTCTAGTTGGTCCCCCTCTAAGTTCCTTTTAATATGGTCAAGTCCCATGGAAATGACAAAAACGAAGGTCTCCCCCAGAGCGATCCATAAACTGCGCCGACCAACTGGTGTTTCTTATCATTATTTGATATACTATAATGTTTCCCAATTCGCTCCTTCAGTGCCGCACTGTACGACTATATTTGCTTGTTCATTATTACAGGTGAGTAGATAACTACCCACGTGTACAGCAATTAATGAAATCACGTATTGTCATATGTTCTATGTGCTCATAGTAACATAGTAATTAAGGTTGAATACAACATACGTCCTTCAAGTCCAACCTATTCACCCTCTTTAATATATATATAATAGTTCAAAAAATAAGCAGCACTCATGGGACTTGTAGAGTAGAAAAAACAGGTTTTATTCACATCGACGCGTTTCAGCCCTGTTCGTTGTAATGATCATAGATGGTCTTTCTGAAGAACAAATGAGAATGCCAGGGGATAAAGGATAAGTTATTATTGCAAAAGGAGGCCATGGATTATAGACTCCAAACCTGTATCCCTAGTGGTCTAATGAGCAGTTGTCGCTACATTGTTCTTATGAGTCATTCATTTAAAGTTGGCTGTCAGTACTTGTTCGCTAAACTATACTGTGCCATCTATTAATGTGCAGACCTTATTTCTTCTCAATATGGCTAATGAGTAGATGTTGCTACTTTGTTCTTTATTGAGTGATTTACTCAGTTGGTGCCAATATTTATACTGCCAAACTACATTGTGCTATCAATTTTTACAAAGTATATTACATGGTGTACGGTCATTGATTTTTATATACTTTTTAACAGTTATTTTGGTTGTGGTTATCTGCATGTTTATATTTAATCAAGCTGTTTATGTGCACTATGGGATTAATCTGTGGTGGGTGGGGTGAGCAACGTGGTGGGTGGTATTTAAAGGGGATCACTTATTGGGTGTATATTGTCCTGATGAGCCCCGGTGAAAAGGGCGAAACGCGTCGATGTGAATAAAACCTGTTTTTTCTACTCTACAATTATTTGGCGTGCACCCGGGCGGCTGACTTTTTGAAAGGTGTGCTCACCAATCTATGCTTCATATATATATATATATTTTTGTAGTTTTTTATTAACCCTACCTAACAGTTGATCCAGAGGAAGGCAAAAAAAAAAACCGCTAAAAGGGGGGGGGTGGGGGAAATTCCCTCCTGACTCCAAACGGCAATCGGAAAGTATCCCTGGATCACCAGATCTATATGTATTAATATCAGTAATTCTCATATTAATAGTATAGCCCTTTACCAACCAGAACTACAGTATTATGTATTAATCCCAGTAATTCTCAATATTATACGTATCCCTGTACCAACCAGAACTACAGTATATGTATTAATACCAGTAATTCTCAACATTATATAGTATCCTGTACCAACCAGAACTACAGTATATGTATTAATACCAGTGTTCTCAATTTATAGTATCCCCGTACCAACCAGAACTACAGTTATGTATTAATACCAGTAATTCTCATATTATATAGTATCTCTGTAACCAACCAGAAATACAGTATAGTATTAATACCGAGTAATCTCAACATTATATAGTATCCCTGTACCAACCAAAACTACAGTATATGTATTATACCAGTAATTCTCAATATTTTTAGTTTTAGAAACTTATCCAGGCTATATTTAAAGCTATTTAATGACTTGCCATTACCACCTACTGCTGGAAGACAGTTCCACAGTGTCACCGTTCTCCCTATAAAGAAACCTCTCCTAACCTGAAGATGAAACTTATTTTCTTCAAACCTTAAAGGATGTCCACATGTCCTCTGATATGACCTATTAGTGAACAATCCACCAGAGTGTTCATTGTATGGCCCATTAATATATTTGTATAGGTTATCATGTCCCCACGCAAACTTGTTTGCTTCTCCAATGTTACAGCCCTAACTTGTCTAATCTGCCTGCATATCAAGCCCCTCCATTCCCCTTATTATTTAGTTGCCCTTCTCTGAAACTGCCTCATTTCCAAGATGCCTTTTGTATATGGGATTCCAAAACTGCACCGCATATTCCATATGAGGCCTTACCAGTGCCTTGTAAAGAGGGAGAATAATATTTTTCTCTCTTGAATCTATTCCCCTCTTATACAAGACAATATCTTGCTAGCTATAGTCGTTGCTACCTGGCATTGTTTGCTACAGCTAAGTCTGTTATCTACCAGAACCCCCAATCTTTTTCCATTACAGATGCACTTAACACAGAGTTATTTATGTGTAGGGGGCACAGGATTATTACATCCCATTCATCACTTTACATTTATCAACATTGAATCTCATCTGCCATTCTACTGCCCATTTGATAATCTATCTAGGTCTGCTTGCAGCACTTGCACATCATTGGAAGTTTCCAAGCTCTGTAAGTTTAGTGTCATAGCAAAACAGAGACCTTGCTCTCAATGTCCCTTCTAAGTCTTTATAAACAGTATTAAACAGAAGCGGCCCCAGTACAGAACCCTGAGGCAACTCTGCTTAGAACTTTACCCACATAGATGTAGCCCCATTACCACCACCACTCTCGTATTGCAGTCCAATAACCAGTTCTCTATCCATGAACCAAATGTTTCTTCAGGCCAACAGTCCTCAGTTTATACAGTAGTCGTCTATGTGGCACAGTAGTCAAAAGCTTTTGCAAAATCCAAATTATCACATCCACTTGCTTGTGCCTGAATCAAACTTCTTACTCACTTCTCTCATTTAAAAAACCAATTAAATTTGTCTGGCATGATCTATTTCTATAAATGCATGCTGACTACTACTAATAAGAGATCCCTGGAAACAAAGTCAAGGATATGATCCCTTAACAAAGTTTCCATCACCTTCCCTACCACTGATGTTAGGCTTACAGGTCTATAGTTAACCTGGCTGTGAATGACTAGCTTTTTTGATATTGGTATTACATGGCTTTTTCCAATCCAGCGGCACATCCCCAGACAACAAGCGAATCTGAAAAGATGAAAACAGTGGTCTAGATAGAACTAAACTAAGCTCTTTTAAAAATCTGAGGATGCAATCCATCTGGTCCTGGCGCTTATGATATTAACTTGTCTAATTGTTTCCTCCCTACCATATCCTCTGTTAGCCAATGTGAACACTCTTCATTTCTTCCCTGCATATTATTACACTCCCTACTGTAAGGACAAGGATTCTCAACAGTATTAAAAAAAACGATGTAAACATACGGTGTAGCAAATTAGCCTTTTCGGCATCCTCTACAACCACCTCAGCTCCATTATTTAATGGTCCCACATTCTCAGTCCTCATTTTTTTACCATTTATATACTTAAAAAACTTTTGGGGTTGGACTTGCTTTGTCGGCAATCCGTTTTCTTTTCTATTTTAGCTAGTTTAATTGCTTTCTTGCACTCTTTATTACAGCTTTTGTACTTTTTTGGACCTAACAAAAGGAAGTTTCCTGTGAGTGAAACGAACTAGTGAATGTCCTTCTTCTTAAGGACCTTGCTCTCAAGGACATAGACAAAGAAGACACTTAATCATTTGATGTATGGTGGTGTGTGGAAGTTTGGAAATAAGGATTGTTTGTACTGTAACGGACTATGTGTGCAGGACTGAGTGTGAGTGTGCAAGTAAGCAGACTAATCTTTCTTCTTTCCAGTAAAAGGGGTGTGCTGGACTTTATATACTAGTATGTACTGTTGTAATCACAAACAGGCTGTGAAAGTGTTAATAATAAGTGTTTTTTCCCCCTCTCTTCTGGCTCTTGCACTAATTGGTGTGGGGGTTGGGGCCTATTAGTTCAATAGGATTCACAGTTGTTGGGCCTGTGGTTTGGACTAACAAAGGAAGTTTCTGTGAGTGAAAGAACTAGTGAGTGTCTTTTCTAAGGACCTTGCTCTCTCGGACATAGACAAAGAAGGACATTGAAACAAGAAGGGCAATTAAACAAGGTTTGTGCGTCACTTGTGTTAGTGTGTGTATTAGAAGGGACAGTTTTGTCAGTACCATGCAATGTGCATCGTGCCACATGTATAGGAACCTGGAGCAGACGTTCCAGGGAACCTATGTCTGTGTCAGGTGTGAGTGGGTTGCCCGTTTGGAAGCTGAGGTGGAGAGTTAAGGGGGCAGCTTGCAGCATTGCAGGGATTGGCAGAACTGGGGGGTTCGCAGGCCTGGCTGGGGCCAGTATAGAGGTGGATGGAGAGGGACAGAAAGGTTGAGGAAGAGGTAGTTTTTGTTAGGGTTCTAGGGGAATGGGGACGGAAGAGTAGGGGAGGCTCTTCCCAGATTGTCCCTCCCAACGATTTGCCGCCTTAGTGTAATGAAGTGGAGGAGTGACACCTCGGAATCAGCGGGTATGGAGGGGGCTAGTCCCTTGAGCACCCAGGGGACTGCCATCTCTTTAACAAAGGAGGAGGAACGTAGAGGTCAGGAATGCAAGGCAGGTGGTAGTGATAGGGGACTCCATTATAAGGAAGTGTAGATAGGGTAATCTGCCGCCAAGACCCTACATGCCGAACAACTGTGTGTGTGCCTGCTGGTGCTAGGGTTCGGCATGTGGTGGATCATGTAGACAGATTATTGGGTGGTGCCGGGTGTGACCCGGCGGTTTGGTTCACATTGGTGCCAATGACAAAGTTAGAGGTGGAGGTGAGGTCCTTACATGATTTCCGAGAGCTAGGGGCCAAGATAAAAGCAAGGACCTCCAGGTAGTGTTTTCAGAAATACTACCGCAGCCACGTGCTAAGCCAGGGAGACAGCAGGAGCTTAGGAGCATTAATGCGTGGCTAAGCAGTGGTTAAGGAAGAAGTGGTTTGGGTTTATTGAGAACTGGCAGACTTTGCTGTCGGCTACGGCTCTTAGTAGGATGGTTGCACCTCACTGATGGTGGTGGCGCTGTTTAGGGGAGAAGATGGCTAGAGGGTTGGAGGAGATTTTAAACTAGGTTGGGGGGGAGGGTAGTTAGTCAGTCTCACTGGGATAGATAGTCCAGGTGGAAAGCGGGTAGATAGGCCGTGGTGGGTGGAAAGAGGGGTGGGGCTAGCATAGGGGATAGGGAGGCATGTGTATGTATGTTTGCAAATGCGAAGCCTGGCTGACAAAATGGTGAATTGAGAATGATGGCATGAATGAAAAGTATGATGTAAAGGTATAGCAGAAAGCTGTGGGTGAAACAGTTCTCACGACTGGGCTGTAAATATAGAAGGATATGCCTTTTAGGCAGGACAGAAAAAAAAGGAAAGGGGGAGGAGTATGTGTTTATGTTAAAAAAATTGAAGCCAAATTTAAAAGAAGAGATAACTGGTGACTATGGATGATAAAGTGGAGGCAATATGGGTGGAATTAGGCAACAGGAAAGGAGGTAATGTCATTGTTGGTGTCTGCTATAAGCCGCCAAATGCTAGCCAGAGGGAGGTGAGTCAACTTCATATGCAGTTGGCAAGGCTGCAAGTTGGGAGTGTGCTCATTATGGGGAACTTCAATTATCCTGACATTGATTGGTGTGGTGGGACTGCCTCACAAGAAAAAGGCGATAAGTTTCCTGAATTTGCTTGTAGGATAATTTTCTCTCACAGGTGGGTTAGGTTCCTATTAGAAAGGAGCTCTGTTGGATCTTGGTAATATCTAACATTGTGGAGCGCATTATAGATATAAAGGTAACTGGAAACTTAAGGAATAGTGACCATGAAATAGTGGGGTTTGGACTTTGTTATCGAAAGAAAGTGCGCTGAGTTAACAAAGACATTTAATTTCAGGAAAGCAAATTTTCCCAGGTTAAAAGCAGCTCTTCAGATGTCAAAAACTGGGCACAGAGCCGAGAACATCCCCACTAGCACAGAGCCGAGAACATCCCCACTAGCACAGAGCTGAGAACATCCCCACTAGCACAGAGCCGAGAACATCCCCACTAACACAGAGCCGAGAACATCCCCACTAGCACAGAGCCGAGAACATCCCCACTAGCACAGAGCTGAGAACATCCCCACTAGCACAGAGCTGAGAACATCCCCCCAAGTCAGATGTTCCAAAACAACGCCATATTTACAAGGGAAGGAAAAATCATATTGCAATAAGTGATGTGACAATCCCACTAGATAAATCGTTGTAAGAGCAGTCAATACACTCATAACTAATTCTCCATAGTGAACACGGTAAGTAGTATCTTAAAGTTGTGGAGTTGTCCGCAAAATTATAATCGGAGTATATCATCGGAAGACAACCAGGTCCACCGATATTAAGATGATTCCTAAGGAGGTGATGAAGAAGAAGCCAACAAAAAAAAATGAAGAGAAGACACAATTTTTTATCCAAACGGAATTGCTCAATTCCAGAATACTTAAAGTAGCTTCTGTTGATGATATATTTGCCAGTAATAGGCATCTTAGAGGTATAATACCACGAACTGTTCCACATAATCCAGGAAGTATATATCAAACATGTTGATTATTTATCGGACACACTCCAAATATCCATTCTGCGGCCGATCTCATGTAGCAAACCATGTCTGGAAGTAATATGGTGATGATCTGTCATTACATGACTCCAACAATTGCATATTCCTTCACGAACCCGGCTAAAAGGATACTAGTGAGTAGAAGGATTATCAATGGTCCTCATATGTACATGAGTAGAAAAAAGCTAAGAGTTCCAATATCTGCCTGATACTGGAGAAAAAGGGAACAAAGAATCAAGATAAATAATGACAGATTCTAGTTCCCCCATTAAGTCCTTTGGGAGATACAGTACCCAACGAAATATCCACTAGCTTCCCTTTTTCAAAGGGTCTGCTTCAATGTTACCTCCGCTTAGGTCAAATTTATCAGTCCAAGCCCAAAGCATTTCAGGCCCTGGGTCTGGCCACCATGTTGTCGCAGTAAAGTGCATATCTCAGCTAGAAATTTGTCTTATTGCGTGTAATATCAATTGCGCCCCTTCTAATATTGGACATATGTTGGCTAAAAGCCATTTTTAATCTTTTGTGTCGTCTTTCCCACGTACATTTTTAACAAGATGCACAACCGAACACATAGAGACATTGCGTGTGTCACTGTTGAAATATGTATTAATGTTACAAAACTGTTGTAAGTTCGTGGAGTCATGTACCATGTCTCTCTAAGCATGTATGGACAAAAGCTACACTTGCCAATAGGGTATGTGCCCCTACCTTTAATACCGACTTCTAGTTTCTTCGTTTGGCGTCGAAAATGAACTGACACAAATTCTCCAAATTTCTTACTCCTTTTTTTTTTGCTGTCATTTGGGGAGATTAGGGATAAATTTAAATGACCTTGTTCCCAGACTTAAAAGATAGCCATTTTCTCTGCAAAATCCTATGTATTTCTGGAAATTCCGCTCATTATAAGTAGTAATATACCCTTATCACTGAATCTTGTCTTTTTGCCTTGGTAGCAAACAATCTATCGTCGATTGGTCAGCTTTAAAATCTGTAAAGTTTTGTGTTTTTTGGACAGGTCAATAGATATCCCTTATCTCAAAACCCGTTGTAGTAAGTTCACTGGCTGCTTTATTGTATATTTCATTTTCCTACAGAATTGCGTCTGACCCCCGCATATAACTGTCCTTTGGTAGACGTTTTTTGAGGAATCAAGACAATGTGCACTGGTCATAGTGGTAGTAATGCTTGTAATGTCGTCTTTCTGTACTAAGATGTCACCAAGTAATTTTTTTCACCTTTTTTTTCTTAACAGTAAGTCAAGGAAATCAACATTCGTACTGAAATACGAAGTCAAAGATGTTTAGGAGAGTTATGATTTAGCTGTTGTATCAAGTTCTCGTCTATATGCCCTATGGGCCCCGCACAAGATAAAATGTCCATCTATGTAGGGAGCCACAGGTCTGACATGGGAGGTCAGTTCTACATAGAGTCTACAAATACTACTTCTCGTCTCTATTCTCTCTCCCACCACCAAGAAACAAATTAGCATTGAGGCGCAACATTTGGCCCCCTAGCTGTACCCCGTCTCATTTTGCAAATAAAAGCTGGATCAAAAACAAAATAGTTATGTGTCAATAGGTATCTCATGTAAGCTCAGGATCACATTTTGTTCTGTTTTTCTCTGTCTTAGGTGGTTGACCACCCATTTCAAAAAAGTACTCGCATGCACGTAGTCCCTTGATCGTGCTCAATATTGCTATATAGGGATTCCACATGCGCATGTGGATAGTAAACATTTCTTCATCAACGGGTATATTGATTATCTTAGTGATGAAGTCGAAGAATCTCTGATATAGTACTAAGTCCCTAAGACAAAAAATTTGCAAAGTATATCATAAATGAACATATGTTTTTCACATAAATTTCCCATTGCCGGATAGTGAATAGACTACCTGGATGCCCGAGGATTTTTTATGGATCTTGGGTACAAATAGAAGTCGCTATTCTATATATTCCAATATATAAATAGGAAGCTTCTGTAGGAGTGATTGCCATATTGGCACCGCGTGCATCCGCAGTTGTATTGAGGATGCTTTGATAGACTGTTGGAATCTGAGGGTTACACTTTTGTAATTAGATTTATTAACTCACGGTTGTCTCAAAGCCTCCGATATCTCCATATCCATTGGCCATAACACATGTTCCCCCCTTTATCGAGGGTTTAATGACTATACCTTCCAGTTCCCGTAATTCTTGAATGGCTTGCCGTTCGCTGTAGTAAACTGGAGCGAAACGCGTCTGGCGGGCTCTGTCCACTCATCCCCCATTATTCGGTACCCGCGCCGTCCGGTGCCCATTTGTTGTGCCACTGCTGTTTTGCCTTTTAAGTTCTGCCGGATGTCTTGCCTTACTTGTTCTGACTGGAATAGATGAGTATATTTTATACTATGAAGGCTATATCTAGATGTCCACTACTTCTTGTGGATTTTATCCACCTGCTATTGCTTTATAATAATTTTGTTTTTGGGGCAACAGTATTGTTGCTTACAAGGGACTTGTATACTTGCAGGTTATCTATTTGCATAACCCTTATTAGATATACCATTATATATACTATACTTTTGTAACTACATTATATTACTATATGCTGAGGGTATGTTAATAATAATATGTGTTTTTAAGTGATTTTATATATCTTCTTGGCCCATGAAAAAGTTTAATAAAGGGTTTTTATATTATACATATTCTGAGGTGTCCACTAAGGTTTTTCTTTTTCTTTTTGTTCTCATATTAACATTGTTTATACTGTTTGAGCACCATTATTACTCATGTGTTGCATAACACGAGTGCCCGAATCCCCTTCTTTTGACCACTTTTAAGGATATTAAACTTTTACATTTCTAAATCTGTACATTTAGGTAACAAGTGTTATAAAAAAGTAGGTCCACTCCCTGCATGGCTTAATGCTCAGGTAAAAAGGGGGAAGGGAAAAAAAGAAAAAGGCCTTAAAATTTGAAAACAGAAGGCACAGATAACGCTTACCGGAGCGTACAGTTGTAATAGTACGTATTTTTGAGTTTGAATAAAGACATATGTCCACCCAGTCCAACCCATCTAAGAATATCCTCATTTCCTCCTGCCTAACTGTCCATAGGAATGCAAAAACCCCCACCAAATTTATGAGGGGGAAAACATTCCTAACTCCTGCCTCCCAGTGGCAATCGGAATTCCCTGGATCAAATCTACTTTAGTAATCAATACGCAGTAAACTTGTAACTTCCTGTTTGCAGAAACTCATCCACTTTTTTATGAAACTTACCAATGAACCCTGCCATATACAACGTCCCCTGGAAGACCGTTTCCATAGCTTTCCGTTCTCACAGTGACAAACCCTTTCCCAACTCTACTTTATGTATCATACAGTAACTTGTAACATTCCTTGTTTGTAGAAACTCTCCAGCCTTTTTTAACTGACCAATGAACTGCCATTACAAACGTCCATGGAAGACAGTTCCATAGCTTTACCGTTCTCACAGTAACAACCCTTTCCCTACTCTACTTTAGATCAGATACAGTAAACTTGTACATTCCCTTGTTGTATAAACTCATCAGCCTTTTTATTAAACTGACCATGACCTCCAATTACACATCCACTGGAAGACGTTTCCCATAGCTTACGTTCTGACCTCCGAAGTGAAAACCCTTTTCCAACTTGAAAGCCTAAACCTTTTTTTTCTTCAATTCTTAAGGATGTGCCACGTGTCCCTCGACACGTTCTATTGGATGAAGCAGTGCCCCAGATATTGTTATTGTATAATCCGTTAATGTATTTATACACAGTTAATCATATCCTCACCAAGCGCCTTTCTCCAGCGTACATAATTGTAACTTTTTCCAGTCTCTCTTCATATTCAAGCTCCCCCATCCCCTTATTAATTTAGTGCCCTTCTCCTGACCCTTTCCATTTCAAAGATGTCCTTTTTGTACACAGATTCCAAATTGCACTGCATATTCCAAATGAGGCCTTACCATGCTTTGTAAAGAGGGAGACTACCCATTTCCTTTCCTCCCTTGATCCATACCTCTCTTTAGACAAATAATACCATGCTGGCTCTGGCTGTTGCCAGCCTGGCACTGCTTGCTACCTTTAAGTTGTTATCCACCAAACTCCAAGATCCCTTTCCTACAGGGATTCATCTTAACAACAGAGCCATTTTATAGTAAAGTAGCACAAGGATTTTAAGTCTCAAATGTCATCAAAGACCTTTCATTGTCACATTGATTTCATCTGCCACTTAGCAGCCCCAATGTGAATAATCTATCTAGATCCCCTTGCAATGATGCACATCCTCTTGAAGTTTTTAATGGGTCAACAAAGTTTTTGTGTCGTCAGCAACAACGAACCTTGCTGACAGATACCAACTTCCAAATCATTAATAAATAGATTAAATAGAAGCGGCCCAACACCGACCCTGTGGCCACCCCACTTAGCACTTTAGTCCATATGACTGAAGACCGCGTAAGCCCCATTAACACTCTCTCTCTGCATCCTAATTCATTAACCATTTTCTATCCATGTACAATGTGACCCCCAGCCAACGAGAACTTAAGATATTCATTAGTCGCTATGTGGACTGTATCAAAGCCAAATCCAAGTTGACTATATCTACTGCTATGCCAGACATTCCCAAATTTCTACTTATTCCTCATAAGCAAGCAGTTAGTTTTGACAAGATCTATTCCTTCCTCCTAAATCCATGCGGTTTACTACTTATAATGTCATGCCTTGAAACATACTCTAGAACATGTTTCCCTTATAAACTTTCCAGATCTTCCCCACCACTGAAGTTAACTTACAGGCCTGTATTTACCAGCTGTGAACGATGACCCTTTTTGAATATTGGAATAACATCCAGCCTTTTCCCATCCAGAGACACAGACCACCGACATGAGGGAACAGCAAAACAGAACCAATGGCCTAGATAAAACTGAACTAGCGCCCTAAGTACCCTAGATGTTATTTTTATATCCGGCCTCAGGGAATATAATATTAAACTTCTTTAAGTTACTTTCTGTCCCACTTCCTCGGTTACCAAAGTGCACTTGAATCTTTTATCCTTTATTGCGTGACTATACTGCGATATCGGTACTTGGATCTTCGATAGGTGTATACAGAGGAAAAAAATTATTCAAGACATTTGCTTATAAATTATTCACCCTCCGCCGTAACTACTTATCCCATTAATTAATGTGTCCACATTCTCAGTCCTCATCTTCTTTACTATTATATACTTAAAAAATTTTTAGGCTTAGTGATGCTTTTGTTCAGCTATCCTAACTCATTATTAATTTTAGCTAGTTTGATTGTCAAAAGTTCTTACCTCCTTGTTACAGTTTTATAATCCCTAAATGACCTTTGCCGTCCCTGGCCTTAAAGGTTGTAAAATGCCTTTTTTCTTCCTTCCATTTCCATCTTTACTCAGAATTCAGCCACATGGTTGCGATTTTAGTTTGTTTTTTTTTTTTTACAGTTATTTCCCAAGGGTCTAAATTTAGATGTGACTGGCTTAAATCCCCCGTTGAAACAACAGTCCACTTCTGTTCAGTACATTTACCGGATAATACATTATCCCAGTTGACTGCTGAAGAGCTGCTTTTAACCTGGGAAAATTTTTTTGCTTTCCTGAAATTATGTCTTTGTTACCTCACGCCCTTTTCGCTGTCGATACCTAAAGGCCAAACCCCACTATTTCCATGTCACTATCCTTAAGTTTTCCAGTTACCCTTTTATAATCTATAATGGCGGCTCCACATGTTAATGTATTACCATAATCCAACAAGAGGCTCCTTTTCTAATAGGAACCTCAACCACCTGTGAGAGAAAATTATCCTACAGCAAATCAGGAACTTATCGTGCCTTTTTCTGTGATGGCAGTTTTCACCACACCAATCAAATGTCCGGATACTTGAAGTTCCCCATAATGAGGTGCACACTCCCCAACTTGCAGCCCTTTCCAACTGTGCATATGAAGTTGACTCACCTCCTCTCGGCTACGCAAATTTGGCGGCTTATAGGCAGACACCAACACTGACATACCCTGTACCATCCTTTGCCTAATTCCCCCCCTATTGCCCTCCACTTATCATGCCCAGATCACCATTATCTCTTCTTTTAAATTTGCTTCATTTTGTTAACATAAAACACATACTCTGCCTCCCCCTTTCCTTTTTTTTCTGTCCTGCCTAAAAAAGCGAATCCTTCTATATTTACAGCCCGTCTTGAGAACTTTCCACCAGTTTCTGCTATCCCTCTTCATCATACTTTTCCATTCATGCCATCTATCTCAATTCACCCATTTTGTCGCCAGGCTTCTCCGCATTTTGCAAACATACATACACATGCCCTCCTATCCCCTATGCGAGCTAGCCCACCCCTCTTTCCACCCACCACGGCCTATTCTACCCCTGCTTTGCCCACCTGGACTATCTATCCGCGTGAAGACTGCTAATTACCTCCCCCAACCTAGTTTAAAATCTCCTCCAACCCTCTAGCCATCTTCTCCCCTACAACAAACAGCTGCACCACCTCCGTGAGGTGCAACCCTTCCCTACTAAAGAGCCGGTAGCCGACGCAAAGTCTGCCCCAGTTCTCAATAAACCCAAACCCTTCTTCCTTAACCACTCGCTTATCCACGCATTAATCTCCTAAGCTCCTGCTTGATCCCCTGGCTTAGCACGTGGCTGCGTTAGTATTTCTGAAACACTACCTGGAGGTCTTGCCTTTATCTTGGCCCCTAGCTCTCGGAAATCATTTGTTACGGACCCGTCACTCCACCTCAACTTTGTCATTGGCACCAATGTGACCAATAACCGGCCGGGTCACACCCGGCCCACCCAATATCTGTCTACATGACACCCATGCCGAACCCTAGCACCAGCCGGCAACCATTCGTTCGGCATGTAGGGGGTCTTGGCGCAGATTCCCCTATCTATCCCTACCTTCCTTATAATGGAGTCCCCTAGCACTAAACCATCCCTGCCTTGCATTCCTGACCCTCTCGTTCCTCTCTCCTTTGTTAAGAGATGGCAGTCCCTGGGCTCAAGGGACTAGCCCCCTCCATACAACGCGGATTCCGAGGTGTCCTCCTCCACTTCCTTACTAGTGCGGGCAAATCTGTTGGGATGGACAATCTGGGAAGATCTCCCTACTTTCGCGTCCCCTCCCCTAGTAACCCTAAACAAACTACCTCCTTCCTCAACCTTTCTTGTCCCTCGTCCACCCACCTCTATACTGGCCCCAGCCAGTGCCTGCTGACCCCCCATGTTTTCTGCCAATCCCTGCAATGCTGCAAGCTGCCCCCTTATACTCTCCACCTCAGCTTCCAACGGCACCCACCTCACACCTACACACGTACATAGGTTTCCCTGGAACGTCTGCTCCAGAGTTCCCATACTGTTGCACGATGCACATTGCCCATAAGGTACTGACAAACTGTCCCTTCTAATACACACACTAACACAAGTTGACGCACAAACCTTGTTTAATAATTGCCCTTCTTGTTTCAATGTCCGTCTTTGTCTATGTCCTTGAGAGCAAAGGTCCTTAGATAAATGACACTCACTAGTTCTTTCACTCACATGAACTATCCTTTTGTTAAGTCCAAACCACAGGCCCAGCAACTTGAATCCTAATTGAACTAATAGGGCCCCAACCCCCACACCAATTAGTGCAAGAGCCAAGAGAGGGGAAAAACACTTATTAACACTTTCACTTTCACGCCTGTTTGTGATTACCAAACAGGTCAATACTAGTATTAAAGTCCAGCACACCCCTTTTAACTGTAAGAAGAAAGATTATTCTGGCTTACGCACACTCATTCACCCTCAGTCTGCACACATAGTCCCGTTAACAGTACAACATACTTATTTTTCAAACTTCCACACCCCATACATCAATGATTAAGTGTCTTTCTTGTGTCTATGTCCTTGAGAGCACAGGTCCTTAAGAGACAGTCCATTCACTATTTCGTTTCACTCCAGAACTTCCTTTTGTGTAAGGTCCAAAAAAGTACAAAAAGGCTGTAATAAAGAGTGGCAAAAAGCAATTAAACTAGCTAAAATAGAAAATGAACTAACGGATTGCCGACAAAGCAAGTCCAACCCCAAAAGTTTTTTAAGTATATAAATGGTAAAAAAATGAGGACTGAGAAAATGTGGGACCATTAACATAATTGAGCTGAGGTGGTTGTAGAGGATGCCGAAAAGCTATTTGCTACAATATTTACAACAGACCGTATTTTTACATCGGTTTTTTTTAATAGCTGTTGAGAATCCTTGTCCTTACAGAGGGATTGTCTATATCATGGAAGAAATGAAAGTGTTCACATTGGCTACAGAGGTGATATGGTAGGGAAACAATTAGACAAGTTAATATCAATAGCGCCATGACCCGATGATTGCATCCTCAGATTTTTAAAAGAGCTTAGTTTAGTTCTATCTAACCACTGTTTTCCATCTTTCAGATTCGCTGGTTGTCTGGGAATGTTGCCGCTGGATTGAAAAAGCCATGTCATACCAATTCAAAAAAGCTAGTCATTCACAGACTGGAAACTATAGACCTTAAGCTAACATCAGTGGTAGGGAGGTGATGGAAACTTTGTTAAGGGATCATATCCTTATGACTTTGTTTCCAGGGCTCTTATTAGTCAGTAGTCACATGCATTTATAGAAATAGAATCATGCCAGACAAATTAATTGGTTTTTTTAAATGAGAAGTGAGTAAGAAGTTTTGATTCAGCACAGCAGTGGATGTTGATAATATTTGATTTTGCAAAAGCTTTTGCTAACTGTGTCCACATAACACGACTACTGTATAAACTGAGGACTGTTGGCCTTGAGAAACATTGGTTCATGATAGAGAACCTGGTTATTGGGACTGCAATACAGAGAGTGGTGGTTAATGGGGCTACATCTATGGGGTAAAGTTCTAATGCAGAGTTCTCAGGGTTCTGTACTGGGGCGCTTCTGTTTAAATCTCTGTTTATAAATACTTAGAAGGGACCTTGAGACCAGTCTCTGTTTTGCTATGACAACTAAACTCTACAGAGCTTTGGCAAACTTCCAATGATGTGCAAGTGCTGTCAAGCAGACCTAGATAGATTATCAAATGGGCAGTAGAATGGCAGATGCAAGATTCAATGTTGAATAAATGTAAAGTGATGAATTGGGTAAATAATCCCTGTGTCCCCCTACACATAAATAACTCTGTGTTAGTGCATCTGTAATGGAACAAAGATTTGGGGTTCTGGTAGTACAGACTTAGCTGTAGCAAACAATGCCAGGTAGCAACGACTATAGCTAGCAAGATATTGTCTTTATAAGAGGGGATAGATCAAGAGATAAAAAATGTTATTCTCCCTCTTTACAATGCACTGGTAAGGCCTCATATGTAATTGGCGGGTGGTCAGTTTTGGAATCCCAAATACAAAAGGATCTTGGAATTGAGGCAGTTTCAGAGAAGGGCACTAAATAATAAGGGGAATGGAGGGGCTGATATGCCGGCAGAGTAGACAAGTTAGGGCTGTGACATTGGAGAAGCCAACGTTTGCGTGGGGACATGATAACCTTATCAAATATATTAATGGGCCATACAATGAACACTCTGGTGGATTGTTCACTATAGGTCATATCAGTAGGACATGTGAGACATCCTTTAAGGTTGGAAGAAAATAAGTTTCCCATCTTCAGGTTCGGAGAGGTTTCTTTATGTGAGACGTGACACTGTGGAACTGTCTTCCAGCATAGGTGGTAATTGCAAGTTATTAAATAGCTTTTAAATATGGCAGCCTGATAAGTTTCTAACACAACTAAAAATATTGAGAATTACTGGTATAATAGCTATACTGTAGTTCTTTGGTTGGTACAGGGATACTATAATAATGTTGAGATTACGGTAATTATACATATACTGTAATTCTGGTTGTTACAGAGATACTATATACGATTGAGAATTACTTATTAATACCTAACTGTATTTTCTGGTTTGGTACGGGGAACTATATAATTTGAGAACACTGGTATTAATGCAATAATACTGTCGTCTGGTTGGTAAGGATAACTATATAATGTTGAGAATTACTGGTATTAATAATATACTGTAGTTCTGTTGGTACCAGGATACGTATAATATTTGAGAATTACTGGTCTTAATACTATATACTGTATGTTCTGGTTGGGGGGGGTACGGTATACTATATAATATTTCACTAATTACTGATATTAATACTATAGATCTGGTGTGATCCAGGGATACTTTCCGATTGCCGTTTGGAGTCAGGAAAGGAATTTCCCTCCCACACCCCCTTTTAGGCGGTTTTTTTTTTTGCCTTCCTCTGGATCAACTTTAGGTAGGGTTAATAAAAAACTACAAAATATCTATATATATATAACATAGTTGGTGAGCAACACTTTCAAAAGTCAGCCGCCCCGGGTGCACGCCAAATAATTGTAGGTAGAAAAAACAGGTTTTTATTCACATCGACGCGTTCGCCCTTTTCACGCGGGGCTCATCAGACAATATACACCCATAAGTGATCCCCTTTAACTACCACCCACCACGTGCTCACCCCACCCCCACAGATTTAATCATAGTGCACATAACAGCTTTTATTAAATATAAACATGCAGATCCACAACCAAAATAAACTGTTAAAAAGTATATAAAAATCAATGACCGTACACCATGTAAATATACTTTGTACAAATTGTAGCACCAATGTAGTTTGGCAGTATAAATTTGGCACCAAACTGAAAAAGTTAAAATCATGTAATCAAAAGAACAAAGTAGCAACATCTTACTCATTATCCATATTGAAAATAAGGTCTGCATTAATTAGATGGCACAGTAATAGTTTAGCGAACCAGTAGCTGACAGCCACTTTAAATGAATGACTCATAGAACATGTAGCGAGCACTGCTCATTAGACCCTAGGGAACAGGTTGAGTCTATTTACCATCTGGCCTCCTTTTGCAATAATAACTTATCCTTATCCCCTGGCATTCTCATTTGTCGTCAGAAAGACCCCTTGATCATTCACCGAACAGGCGAAAGCGCGTCGATGTGAATAAACCTGTTTTTTCTAGCTCTACAATCCCATGAGTGCTGAGCTTATATTTTTTGAACTATTATATATATAATACAGTAGGTGAATAGGTTGGCCCTTAGGACGTATGTCCTGTATTCAACCTAGTTTACTATGTGTTTACTACTAATCACATAGAACATATGCAATACGTGATTTCATTAATGCTGTACCCGGGTAGTTTGTGTATCTACTCCCTGTAATATGGTGAACAGCAAATATTAGTCGTACATTGCGGCCACTGAAGGAGCGAATTGGGAAACATCTTAATGTATCTCAATAATGATATAATACCCCAGTTGGTCGGGCAGTTTATGGTGTCGCTCGGGGAGACCCTTCAATAAATTTTTGTCCATTTCCCACTGGGACTTGAACCATATTAAAAGGAACCTTACGAGGGGGACCAACTAGAGCATCTTAATAAAAGAGAGGCTTTTGGATGTTGGAATTAGATTCCAGATCCCCCAAGGGGTTAACCTAGTGGGACTAGCCGCTGGCTAGTTTCATCCCCTCGGACTCAATGACCGTGAATTTGCTACTCTAGGTCATATGATTGGTTATTTTATTTTAACTGTTCAATAGCACTTTTTGGTTGCTTTATCATCTACTTAGACTTTTTTAGTGGGAAGTGGTAACAATGACCAAATAATGTTACCAACTAGCACACTTTATTACTCATATTGATGGTAGAATAGGCTACATTTTGGTTTTCTATCCAGTACGTAGCGTTAATAAGATAATATGATGTTCATGACCTTTTTAATTGGATGAACTCCCTCTAAAAGAGGGTGTGACCGTTGTTAGTTCGGGATTGTTCTAATGAGTAAGGGGTCAAACCCAAACGCGTTAGACCATTTCCTCTTACACCTGTTACGGCAGCCTGCTTGGGTTTTAATAATCTGTTGGACAATAAAGGATGATTTAAAAAGACAAAAACCATCGGCCTGATTCCTGTTTGCAGATCGAATCCCAAAAAGGTATTGGTGTGGGGGATCTCTTTTCTTTGTTTCTGTAATTGTATGGCATGTTACAAAGGGAAGTTTCGTGTGGAACCTGTTAACGGTGGAAGTTGGTATGGTACACGTTTAAAGGGGAAGTTGGTGTGGAACGACGTTTAAAGGGAAGTTGGTGTGGGAACAAAGTTTTCGCTAGTCACTCCGATTGCTTTCTCAATTCAGAATGACTTGTTACAAGAATCTGTGGCGATTATTGTACCGAAAATCCCAATTAGGCCTAATATTATCCGTCCCCAGCCAGTGTTTAGGGCGTGATAGATATTGGCTAAGAGAGGTGTTATAAGAAACAATGGAAACTAACCCCAGAGTAAGGTGTCAACACACATTGTACATGGCAAAACAGAATGGTGGCCACTCTTACACAATCACTCTCACCAGCAGCACTGAAAATCTCAACTCCAGAACAGTAAAGGCGTGTTCTCACTGGACTTGTGCCTGAATACCACCTATTTCACAATACAGGGATAAAGTTACTATATAGCAAAACACGGATGTGCGGCATGGGATCAAGTCCACTTTTAACACCCATTGTATGGCCAACCTTTTACAGGAGAGTAAAAAAACATGGCGCTTAAATAACCTTTAAGTGCATAGCCACCCATCCACTGTTCAGATATGTTGACATGACACCATGGGTTAAAATCCACCAAAGGAGTAACAGCTTCTCACGAACACATTACATGCGGTATACCAAACTACAAATTTACACACGGGAAGATTAACAAAACAACCCACGTGGCTTTCTTGGACTCGGACTGCTTGTAAAAGTCAGGGAGAATCTGATTAAGCTGTAAGTAGAGATATACTTCAGAAAACCACACAAACACAGATCAAGTATTTATGATGTTATACCTACCTCACCAACCACTTTAGATCACAAGCTGGGGAGCATACGATACCAACACAGAGCATGACAACATCCCAACTAAGACATCAGAGCTTAGAACATACACCCCAACTAGCAGCAGAGCTGCGTATAACATCCCTCACTATCGCAGGACTTAAACATCCCACTAGCGCAGAGCTGAGAACCGATCAACCCTACTACGCAGAGCTAGAACATCACCCTAGCGCAGAGCCGAAGAAACATCCCCCACATACTGCGCAAGACTATAGTACGATAACTCCCAAATAAAGCGCGATTAGAGCACGAACCATAATTTGTTACAGCTGTGTAGGCAGAATTCAACATAACCTAATTGTATCCAGATGTGACAGTCTTTTCATTCACAGATGACAAATTATTCAAACAAGGGGAAGACTTGTATTAGAATTTGTTATAATACTTTGCTAGGGGAAGCCAATTGTATGCTCTATTATGCTATGGGGAAAGTGTATATTGTGTCTGTATAATGCTGTTAAACATTCAGTGTACAGGGGGGTATATTGTGTCTGTATAATGCTGTTAAACATTCAGTGTACAGGGGGGTTAACACGGCCACTGCTTAAATCACGCTACACCCATGTGAATGGAATCAAAACAAGTGAAATTATCTGTTACTTTGGGGTTTATTTTGCTAGTAACCTACAACCTATGTCAAACTCCACTTTTCTAATGACTCTTATATTGTGACTGTGAGGGGAAAAATTCAAAATCACCGGCATCCTCAACACGAGCTCGTGGTGTTGAGAGACGTGCATAGGGTCTTTTCCCCCGGTGATTTAGTTGTGCTGGCCAGTACAGGGTTTATTTTATTTTATTTAGGGAAGGCTCCTTTATATAAGAGCCCTTTCGAGAGAGAGTATATATGTATATATGTTCTCTGGGTTTGTAGGGGAAAAGAACTACACATAGAGTGATACACAGAATAATTCTATCAAGTCACAATTTAAGATGGGGAATATAGTAAGTAATCACGATAAACATGTAACCCCTGCGGCAGTAATGGCCGAAAAATATGGGGAATGGACTGTTAGTCCCATACCAAGTGGAGTGAGATGACCAGGTTGGCAGGTAAAACCCTATATTCTATACCATTACAGGGAAGATTTGATCTGTTCAGATGGGTACACTTAGACAGTAAATATATAGACTGTCAATAGAGACACGCACAGCACACATAGTACACAGTACACAGCGCACTCTCTCCCTCTAGAATAAGAAACACATGGCCATATGTTTTGTTAAGCTAGAATGAAATCCTACACCACGTCAAATTGACGAAGCTATCGCTGTAATATACAATTGTTGCTGTACTATTAATGTTGGTAACATGGATGATTTAATGAAACAGTTAAAATTTCAGTGGGATCATATCATTATTACAGAGGACAATAAGTGCACGATTCTCCCCTGTAATAAAGAAACCACATAACCCCCTTAAAAAGAAACAAGGTTTGGAATGAGGGAACCAGATGGTTTAGATAACTGGGACCAATGAATGAATATTTACCTTATCCCTTTATAATCAGTGTCTGGCCATGATGTAATATTATACCTTACCCTTTTATCAGTACTGGGACCAATGATGTAATCATTATACTTACCCTTTATAATCAGGTACTGGGACGCAATGATGTAATAGTATACCTTACCCTTTATAATCAGGTACTGGGACCAATGATGTAATATTATACCTTACCCTTATAATCAGGTACTGGGACCAATGATGTAATATTATAACTACCTTACCCTTTATAATCAGGTACTGGGACCAATGATGTATATTATACTACCCTTTATAATCAGGTACTGGGACCAATGATTTAATATTTACCTTACCCTTTATAATCAGGTACTGGGACCAATGATGTAAAATTATACTTACCACTTTATATCAGCGTACTGGACGCAATGATATAGCTATCAATAGATTATACCTTACCCTTTATAATCAGGTACTGGGACCAATGATTAATATTATCCCTTACCCTTTATAATCGGTACTGGGACCAATGATGTAATATTGACCTTAACCCTTATAATCCGTGTACGGGACCATGATGTAATATTATACCTTGCGCTGATAAATCAGGTACTGGGACCAATGATGTACTATTATACCTTACCCTTTATAATCAGGTACTGGACCAATGATGTAATATTATCCTTACCCTTTATAAATCCAGTACTGGGACCAGATGTAATATTAGTAGCCTTCCCCTTTATATCAGTGTACTGGGACCAATGATGTAATATTACTACTTACCCTTTAATAATCAGGTACTGGGACGGAATGATGTCAATATATATCCTACCCTTTATAATTCCCAGTACCTGATTATAAAGGGTAAGGTATAATATTACATCATTGGCCCCAGTACCTGATTACAGTACAGTACAGTACACCTCTACAGAAGGGATAAATCACACAGGCAGGCATGACATAGTGAAGGGAGCTTTCAGTGATACAGATAAAGTGTAGGTGGGGTTTTTACCTTGGACAGGCTGGGGGATAGAACTTGCTAACAGATTAAATAAATATGCTGGAATAATGGATGGGATTGTTAATGAAACTACCAGTGCTATACGTGTTATTAATGATGAACTTTCACAGGTCAGAAAAGTATCCTTACAGAACAGAATGGCATTGGACTACATCTTAGCAGCTCAAGGAGGTGTGTGTGTCCTTATTGGTGTGGAATGTTGCACTTGGATTGAGGATTCCCATGACCCAGTACTACCTCACCTTGCTAAAGTGGACAGTTTACAACAAAAATTAAGAGACATTTCTAAAGAACTGATGGAATCCTTTCAAGTGGCTCGGCAACATTGGATCTTGGCTCCACACTGTTTTTGACAATTTTGTGACTTTCTTACTGACCATTGTTATTGTGATTATTTTGATTGTCATAATGGCTAAAATACTTGTCAAATGCTGTATGAATATGGAGTCAAAGATGGTCCATACACACACCTACTATACACACACACCTACTATACACACACACCTACTACACACACACCTACTACACACACACCTACTATACACACACACCTACTATACACACACACCTACCTTACTATGCATTTGTCCCAGACCCTGATTATAAAGGGTAAGGTATAATATTACATCATTGCGTCCCAGTACGCTGATTATAAGGGTAAGGTATAATATTACATCATTGGTCCCAGTACCTGATTATAAGGGTAAGGTATAATATTACATCATTGAGTCCAGTACCTGATTATAAAGGTAAGGTTTTTTACATATTACATCATGGATCCCAGTACGACATTATATATAAGGTAAGGTAATATTTCATCATTGTCCCAGTACTACTGATTATAAGGGTAAGGTATAATATTACATCATTGCCCCAGTACCTGATTACAGTACCGTACAGTACACCTCTACAGAAGGGATAATCACACAGGCAGGCATGACATGTGAAGGGAGCTTCAGTGATACAGATAAAGTGTAGTGCTGGGGTTTGTACACTTGGACAGCTGGGGGATAGAACTTGCTAACAGGATTATAATAAATATGCTGGAATAATGGATGGGATTGTTAATGAAACTACCAGTGCTATACGTGTTATTAATGATGAACTTTCACAGGTCAGAAAAGTATCCTTACAGAAACAGAATGGCATTGACTACATCTTAGCAGCTCAAGGAGGTGTGTGGTCCTTATTGTGTGGAATGTTGCACTTGGATTGAGGATTCCCATGACCCAAGTACTACCTCACCTTGCTACAGTGGACAGTTTACACAAAAATTAAGCAGACATGTTCTAAAGAACTGATGGAATCCTTTCACGTGGCTGGCAACATTGGATCTTGGCTCCACACTGTTTTGACAATTTGTTGATTTCTTATGACCATTGTTATTGTGATTATTTGATTGTCATAATGGCTAAATACTTGTCAAATGCTGTATGAATATGGAGTCAAAGATGGTCCACACACTACTATACACATGCCTACTATAAACCACAACCTCACTAATCACACACAACTACCGTAGGACTAGGGCAGGCAAAGGAGGGGCCATACCACAACACCTGACGATACACACACACCGAGCGAGACACACACACGGAACGACACACACACCTACGACACACCACACCTACTATAACACACCTACTATACACACACACACCTACTACACACACACCTACTACACACACAACCTATATTAGACATTCTAACTGACAGTTTAAATCTAATAATGGAGTATATCTTTAACCATGATAATTTCTTTAGAGATAGATTACATAAAAAGAACACATTCTATGCCTAAATATAAGGCAAATAAATAAAATGGTACAATTATGGGTGGTACAGGGATACCCATTAGGGACCCATATACAACAGGAAAGTGTTTATTATTTACTATGGTTACCTTGTACATAAAAGGTAACATCTCTTACCTTTATAATCACTAACTAAGAGAGGGGTCAGGACAGATGAATGTGAGGCAGGGAATGCGAAGGTGATTTCCCAACCAATTCCTCCTGTCACATGTGCCACCAAAAGGGGTGGCACATGTTACAAAGTACCGCCAGGGGATCCACAGTCAATTGAACAGGTAGCGGTGATGGGTTTGATAAACGTAAATCACGATCAGAGGGGGAGGAGAGTGACAGGTGGTCACAGAGTGTCCCGATATAGTTGATAATAATGTTATAATTATGCCCCCTATCAGATATATTCATAATTTAAGGCCCAAAGAGTAGTTAAAATGGTTAGGACTACAAGGCTATAGAGGTATGCGACTAAAGGCCTAGAGGTAGGACATAAGCTGGCGCCTCAGAGTTTGGCCAGACTATAAAGCGTTAGAGGATGGACTATAAGGATTTAGAGTAGGTAAGTTAGGATTGCACTAAAGGCTTTGCTAGGTATTGGACTATAAGGCTATAGAATAGGATAGGCTCTGATATGCTAAGGCCTTTAGAGGTATTGGAATATAAGCTTTAGAGGTATTAGACCTATAAGGCTTTAGAGGTATTGGATATAGGGGCTTTAGAGGTATTGACTATAAGGTTTTAGGATATGGACTTGGGACTCTAGTATAGGCTCTAAGCAGAGGCTATGGACTATAAGGCTCTAGAGGTATTGCGACTACTATAAGGCTACTAGAGGGTATAGGACTAAAGGCTCTAGGATTGATATGTCGGGACTATAAGGCCCTAGAGGTAATGGTTAATACAAGCTTTAGAGGGTATTGGACTTAGCGCTGGGAAGGTATTGGACTATAAGGCTCTAGAGGTGTAGGACTCACCAGGCTCTAAAGCTAGTTGTTAGAACCAAAGTTTAAACAGCAGAGATCTGGATCTAAGGTATAGAGGCTGGATGAAAACTTGGGAGTACTAGGTTTAAGTGAAGGGTTAAAGTTATAGGTTCCACGTCTCCTTAATGAAAACACACTATGATGCTGGGAGGGGACCCAATACCTCTTCATGCTAGCGTCTCTTGTTCCATGAATGTACGCCCAACATGTGTGTGAATTATGTAACATTCCATATTGTGATGTTCATTTTGCCTATATAACCCAAGTGAGCAAACCTCTGTAATATTAGACTTGCTACACACTCAGAATAGTGCGTGGCCTGTTTCCGCACGTTGTTGTTTACCATAAAGGAACCTCCTTTTTTATCAATTTGGTCTCTAGAAAGCTGATATTATTCCTGGGTGACAAAACAACAGGTACCCTGTTCGGACTGACATTCAGAACATCCACCATCTAGCACAGAGACTGAGAACATCCCCATAGCACAGAGCTGAGACATCCCACTAGCACAAGCTTAGAACATCCCCACTCAGCACAGAGCCAGAGCAACATCCCCACTGCACAGAGAGAGATGACATCCACCAGCACAGAGATGAGAACATCCCCACTAGCACAGAGCTGTGAACATACCCCCACTAGACAGAGCTGAGAACATCCACCCACTAGCACAGAGCTGAGAACATCCCCACTAGCAGAGCTGAGAACATCCCACTAGCCACAGAGCTGAGAACATCCCCACTAGCACAGAGCTGAGAAGATCCCCACTAACACCGAGCTGAGAACATCCCCATTAGCACAGAGACTGAGAACATCCCCACTAGCACAGAGATGAAGAATCCCCACTAGCACAGAGCTAGAGAACATCCCACTAGCACCGAGCTGGAACATCCCCACTAGCACAGAGATGAGAACATCCCCACTAGCACAGAGCTGAGAACATCCCCACTAGCACAGGAGCTGAGAACATCCCACTAGCACAGAACCGAGAACATCCCCATTAGCACAGAGACGAAGTATAGATAAAGAAATAAAACAATTCAGAGGAGCCCTTAAACCTTGTGGATATCCAGACTCGGGCCTTTCAACAAGAAAGTAGAAGGAAAGTAAAGAACACGAATCACAACAGTGAAGGGGAAAAGCAAGAAAGGAGGAAAGCATGGTCATCCCATATGTAGCAGGGGTCTCGAGAAATTAAGAAGAAGAATTTTCAAAAAAACATTGTATCCCTGTCTGCTTTAAACCGAACAACACACTGAGGCAGCAATGGTACATCCGAAAAGACACCCAATACCTAAACACAAGAAAGCGACATCATATACGCAGTTCAGTGCAGTGGAAGAATGCCTCTGATTTGGATGTGGGGAGACCAAACAACAATCGCATCAACGTATGGCCCAGCACAGAAGATGGCCAATTCTCGGGTCAGGACTCAGCCGTTTTGTACCTGCATCTTAAGATAAAGGACATACCTTTGAAGATTGTAATGTTACACTAGTGGCAAAGGAACGTGACGTGTTCAAGAGAAGGTGTTAAGAGGCCATTATGTGAAAATAAAGAAACCAAGCCTAATAGAGGTTCGACACCAACTGTCTGCCATGTACAATGCTGTTTGACACATTACTCTGGGCGTTCTATAACACCTCTTAGCCCCTATCCAATCACCGCCCTTAACACCTGGCTGTGATAAGCTAATTGGGATTTTCCAGGGTACATAATTGCCACAGATTCTTGTACAAGGTCATTACTGAATTGAGAGATCCAGCGGATGACTAGCGAAACGTCTTCAAGGACTAACATTAAGTCCAGTTGATATATTGAATATAAAAGAATATCCTACCTTTATAACGCTCTCCCTCTCTTGTTCACCTGGTGGCATCATTAATACTTTCACATCTAGACTGTTATCCTACCTTTATAACTCACTCCCTCTCTTCGCTTCGCCTGGTGACACCCATTAAGACTTTCACATCTAGACTGGTTTATCCTACCTTTTATAACACTTTAAAACCGTAAACCTTTTAAATACCCATCCCCCACTGTATCTGTTGTTTTCCCTCCCCTTAGAGGTGCAAGTTCTTCGGGACAGGATATCATTTCTAGGTGTCGCAGAATGTTAGCTTATAGTCATTCTATAACATATGTATATAATCTTAACCGATGTATACATAAAATTGTATTAATTTAATTTTATCTATCTGTATAATGGCTTTCACTTATTCCTTGATTATATACTCTGTATACTTATAATGTACAGCACTGCATACCCAAGAGACGCTATATAAAATAAACATATACGTACCATACTGTATAATCTATATTGTTTATAATGTACAGTGCTGTGTAACCAAGTGCACTATATAAATAAACATATACATACATACTGTATGTAATCTGTATTGTTATAATGTTCAGCGCTGTGTAACCAAGTGGCGCTATATAAATAAACATATACATACATACTGTAAATCTTGTATTGTTATAATGTCAGCGCAGTGTACCCAAGTGGCGCTATATAATAAACATATACATACTGTATATCTGTATTGTTATAATGTACAGCGCAGTTGTCCCAAGTGGCGCTACATAAATATAAAAACATATACATACTGGTATAAAGTATTGTTATAATGTACAGTGCTGTGTCCCCAAGTGGCGCTATATTAAATAAACATTATACTATACTGTATAATCTGTATTGCTTTAATGGTACAGACGCTTTAGTCCCCAAGTGGGCGTATATAAATAAAGATATACATACTGTATAATCTGTTGATATTTAATTGTACAGCGCTGGTCCCCAAGTGGCGCTATATATAAATAAACATATACTACATACTGTATAATCTGTATTTTTATAATGTTCAGTGCGTGTACCCAAGTGGTGCTATATAAATAAACATATACATACATACTGATAATCTGTATGTGTATAATGTACAGCGCTGTGTACCCAGTGGCGCCATATAAATAAACATATACATACTGTATAATCTGTATTGTGTATAATACAGCGCTTTGTCCCAAGTGGCGCTTATATAAATTAAACATAACATACTGTATAATCTGTATTGTTATAATGTACAGCGCTGTGTCCCGAAGTGCGCCTATATAAATAAACATATAATACGTATCTGTATTAATACTGTTACAGCGCTTTGTCCCAAGTGGCGCTATAATAAATAAAGTAACATACTGTATAATCTTGTATGTTATAATTACAGCGCTGTGTCCCCAAGTGGCGCTATATAATAAACATATACATAACTGTATAATCTGTATGTTATAATGTACAGCGCTGTGTCCCCAAGGGCGCTATATAAATCAACATATACATCACTGTATAATCTGTATGTTATAAGTGGACAGCGCTTTGTCCCCAAGTGGCCGCTATATAAATAAAGATATACATACTGTATAATTGATTTGTTATAATGTACAGCGCTGTGTCCCCAAGCGGCGCTATATAAATAAACATATACATACATACTGTATAATCTGTATTTTATAATGTCAGTGCTGTGTACCCAATGTGGTGCTATATAAATAAACATATACATACATACTGTATAATCTAGTTGATAATGTGCAGCGATGCGTCCCCAAGTGGCGTATATAAATAAACATACATACATACGTATAATCTCGTATTGTTATAATGTACAGCGCGTGTCCCCAAGTGGCGACTATATAAACATATACATACATACTGTATAATCTGTATTGTATAATGTACAGCGCTCTGTGTCCCCAAGATGGCGCATATAATAAAACAATATACATACTACTGTATAATACGGTATTGTTATAATGTTACAGCGCTGTGTCCCCAAGTGGCGCTATATAATAAACATCTACATACATACTGTATAATCTCTATTGGTATAATGTACAGCGCTGTGTACCCAAGTGGCGCTATATAACATAAACATTACAATAACTACGTATAATCTGTATTGTTATAATGTACAGCGTTGTCCCAAGTGGCGCTATATAAATAACATATTACATACTATACTGTATAATCTGTATTGTGTATAATGTACAGCGCTGTGTATCCAAGTGGCGCTATATAAATAAACATATACATTACATAAGCTGTATAATCTGTATTGTTATAATGTTACAGCGCTGTGTACCCAAGTGGCGCTATATAAATAACATATACATACATACTGTATAATCTGTATTGTTATAATGTACAGCGCTGTGTCCCCAAGATGGCGCTATATAAATAAACATATACATACAGACTGCTAAATCTGTATTGTTATATGTTAAGCGCTGTGTACCCAAGTGGCGCTATAAAATAAACATTGACATAACATATATGTATAATCTGTATTGTTATAATGTACAGCGTCGTGTGTCCCAAGTGGCGCTCATATAAATAATAAACATATACATACATACTGTATATCTGTATTGTTATGATGTACAGCGCTGTGCTACCCAAGTGGCGCTATATAAATAAACATATACATACACTGTATAATCTCTATTGTTATAATGTACCCGCGGTGTCCCCAAGATGGCGCTAATAAATAAACATACATACATACCGTATATCTGTATTGTTATAATTATTACAGTGCTGTGTCCCCAAGTGGCGTTATAAATAAAACATATACATTATATACTGTTAATCTCTATATGTATAAATGTACAGTCTGTGTCCCAAGTGGCGCTAATAAACATATTACATACATACTGTATAATCTGTATGTTATAATGTCAGCGCTGTGTCCCAAGTGGCGCTATTATAAATAAAACATATACATACATAATGTATAATCTGTATGTTTATAATGTACAGCGTTGTTCCCCAAGTGAGCGTATATATAAATAAAACATGCATATCGTACAATGTATAATCTTGCTATTGTTATAAATTTGTACAGCGCTGTGCTACCCAAGTAGGCGCTATATAATAAACATATACATACATACTGTATAATCTGTATTGTTTATAATGTACAGCGCTGCGTCCCCAAGTGGCGCTATATAAATAAACATATACTTACATACTGTCATAATCTTGTATTGTTATAATGTACAGCGCTGTGTCCCCAAGGGGCTGATATAAAAAACATATAATACATACTGCTAGAATCTGTATTGTTATAATTACAGCGCTGTGATCCCCAAGTGGCGTCATATAAATAACCACATCTACATCACATACTGTATACTACTGCTATTCGATTTATAATGTACAGCGCTGTGTGTCCCCAAGTGGCGCTATATAAATAAACATATACTACATAGTATCATCTGTAGTTATAATGTATCAGCTGCGTCCCCAAGTGGTGCTATTATAATAAACATATACATACATACTGTATAATCTGTATTGTTATAATGTACAGACTGTTCCCCAAAGTGGCGCTATATAAATAAAACATATACAAAAATCACTGTATATCTGTATTGTTATAATGTACAGCGCTGTGTCCCCAAGTGGCGCTATATAAATAAACATATACATACATACTGTATAATCTGTATAGTTATAATGTACAGAGCTGCTGTACCCAAGTGCGCGCTATATAAATAAACATATACATACATACTGTATAATTGTATTGTATAATGTACAGCGCTGTGTCCCAAGTGGCGGCTATATAATAAACATATACATATATACTTTATAATCTTATGTATACTAATAGTACAGCAGCTTGTCCTACCAAGTGGACGCTTATAATATAAAAACACATATACATACAATAAGAATACTGTATTGTTATAATGATAGAGCTGCATCCCCAACGTGGCGCTATATAAATAAAACATATACATACATACTGATTAATCTGTATTGTTATAATGTATAAGACGGCGTCCCAAGTGGCGCTATATGAACATATAAATACATCACTGTATACTAGTTCTATATAATGTACAGCGCTTTGTACCAAGTGGCGTTATATAATAAACATGTACAACATACGTAAATCTGTATTTTAATCTGTACACTCGCTGCAGTCCAAGTGCGCTATATAAAAAACATATACATACATACTGTGATAATCGTATTGTTATAATGTACGCGTGTGTCCCCAAGTGGCGCTAATAAATAAACATATACATTCATACTGTATAATCTGTATTGTTATAATGTACAGCGTGTGTCCCCAAGTGGCGCTATATAAATAAAACATATACATACATACTGTTATAATCTGTATTGTTATAATGTACAGCGGTGTGTCCCACAGTGTATAAACATTATACAACATACGTATATATCTATTGTTATAATGTACCGCGCTGTTCCCCAAGTGGCGCTATATAATATAAAACATATACATACATACTGTATAATCTGTATTGTATAATATCAGCGCTGTGTACCAAGTGGCCCTATATAAATAACATATACATACATACTGTATAATCGTATTGTTGATAATGTACAGCGCTGTGTCCAAGTGGGCTATATAAATAACATAACATACATACTGTATAATCTCTATTGTTATAATGTAAGTGCGGGTACCCAAGTGGCGCTATATAAAATAACATAACATACATACTGTATAAATCTGTTATTGTTATAAGTACAGCGCGTGTCCCAAGTGGCCCGCTATATAAATAAACAATTACATACATACTAGTATAACAGTATTGTTAAATGTTACAGCACTGTGTCCCCAAGTGACGCTATATAAATAAACAATACCATACCTACTGTATAATCTGTATGTTATAATGTACAGCGCTGTGTCCCCAAGTGGCGCTTATAAATAAACAATACATACAACTGGATAATCTGTATTGTTTATAATATCAGCGCTGTGTACCCAAGTGGCGCTATATAATAAACATATACATACATACTGTATAATCTGTTTGTATGGTATAAGTACAGCGCCTGTGTCCCCCAGTGGCCGCTATATAAATAAACATATCATACATACTGGTATAATCTCTATTGTTATAGAAGTACCGCGCTGTGTACCCAAGTGGCGCGTATATAATAAACATTATCAATACATACTGTATAATCTGTATTGGTTATAATGTATAGAGCGGCGTCCCCAAGTGGCGCTATATAAATAACATGTACATAATACTGTATAGATCTGTATTGTTATAATGTACAGCGTGTGTACCCAAGTGGCGCTTATAAATAACATATACATTACATACTGTATAATCGTATGGTTATAATGTTACAATGCTGCGTCCCAAGTGGCGCTATATAAATAACATATACATTCATACTGTTATATCTGTATTGTTATAATGGACAGCGCTGTGTCCCCAAGTGGCGCTATATAAATAAACATATATACATACGTTAATCGTATGTGTATAATGTACAGCGCTGTGTCCCCAAGTGGCGCTATATAAATAACATATACATACACTACTGTATAATTGTATTGTTATAATGGACAGCGCTGTGTCCCCAGTGTATAAACATAACATACATACGTTAATCTCTATTGTTGTATATGTACCGGCTTGTGTCCCAAGTGGCTACTATCAACATAAAATATACTAACTACGTTATAATCTGTATTGTTATAATGTACAGCGCTGTGTACCCAAGTGACGCTATATAAACATATACATACATACTGTATAATCTGTATTGTTATAATGTATCAAGCTGCGTCCCCAAGTGGTGCTATATAAATAAACATATACATACATACTGTATAATCTGTATTGTTATAATGTACAGCGTCTGTGTCCCCAAGTGGGCTATATAAAATATACATACATACTGTATACTTGTATGTTATAATGTACAGCGGTGCGGTCCAAGTGGTGACTATATTAAATAAAACATAACATACATACGTATAATCTGTAGTTGTTATAATGTACAGCACTGGTGCCCCAAGTGACGCTGTAATAAACATATACATACATACTGTATAATCTGTATTGTTATAATGTACACGGCTGTGTACCCAAGTGGCGCGGATCATAAACATCATACATACGTACGTTAATCTGTATTGTTATAATGTACAGCGCTGTGTCCCCCAAGTGTATAAACATATACATACCATACTGTAAATCTCTATTGTTATAATGTACCGGGATGTGTCCCAACTGGGCGTATATAATAACATAACATACATACTGTTAATCTGTATTGTATAATGTATGAGCTGCATCCCCAATGGCGCTATATAAATAAAACATATACATACATAATGTATAATATGTATTGTTATTAATGTATAGAGCGGTGTCCCACGTTGCCCTATATAAATAAAATTACATATATACTGTATGATCTGTATTGTTAAAATGTACAGCACTGTGCCCCAGTGGCGCCTAATAAATAAACATGTACATACATTACTGTATTAATCTGATTGTTATAAGTACAGCGCTGTGTACCCACGTGGCGCGATATAAAAAACATATACATACATACTGTATAACGTATTGTTATAATGTACGCGCTGTGTATCAAGTGGCGCTATATAAAATAACAATAATACATAAACTGTATAAATCTGTATTGTATAATGTCAATGCCTGCGTCCCCAAGTGGCGCTATATAAATAAACATATACATAATACGTGTAATCTGTATTGTTTAATGTACAGGCTGGTCCCCAAGTGGCGCATATAAAACATAATATATATACGTGTAAATCTGTATTGTATAATGTGCAGCGATTGCGTCCCCAAGTGGGCTATTAAATAAACATATACAACATACTGTATAATGCTGTATTGTTATAATGTACAAAGTGCTGTCCCAAGTGGTGTATATAAATGAAATATATACATACATACTGTATAATCGTATGTTATAATGTACAGCGCTGTGTTCCCAAGTGTGCGCTATATAATAAACATATACATAACACTGTATAATCTGTATTGTTATAATGTATAGAGCGGCGTCCCCAAGTGGCGCTATATAAATAACATGTACATAATACTGTATAAATCTGTATTGTTTATAATGGAACAATGCTGGTCCCCAAGTAGCGTATATAAATAAATATTACATTCATACTGTATTAATCTGTATTGTTAGACTGTACAGCGCTGTGTTGTCCCCAAGTGGCGCTATATAAATAAACATATACACAAAATACTGTATAATCTGTATTGTAAATGTACAGCGCTGTGACCAAAGTGGATACTAATGAAATAAACAATTAATACATAATGTATAATCTGTATTGTTATAATGACAGCGCTGTGTCCCAAGTGGTATAAACATATACATACTATGTATAATCCTAGTGTTAATGTACCGCCTGTGTCCCCAAGTGGCACTATATAAATAACACATACATACATAATGTATAATTGTATTGTTATTAATGTACACGCTGTGTCCCCAAGTGTATAAACATAATACATACATATGTATAATCTGTATTGTTATTGTACCGCGCTGTGTGTCCCCAAGTGGCGCTTATATAAATAAACAATAACTACATACTGTATAATCTGTATTGTTATAATGTACAGGCTGTGTACCCAGTGTATAACATGATACATACAACGTTAATCTCTATTGTAAATGTACAGTCAGCTGTGTACCCAAGTGGCGCTATCTAAATAAACACTATACGGTGTATAATCTGATTGTTTAATGTACATGCTGTGTAACCAAGTGGCGCTTATAAAAAACATATACATTACATACTGTATAATCTGTATTGTTATAATGTACAGCGCTTGGGCGCCCCAAGTGGCACGCTATAGATAAATAACATATACATACATACTGTATTATGTATTGTTATAAATAAAACAGCGCTGTGTACCATTGTGGCGCTTATAAATAAACATCTACTATACATACTGTATAATTGTATTGTTAAATGTCAGCGCTTGCGTCCCCAAGTGGCGCTATATAAATAAACATAATCAACATAATGTATTATCTGTATTGTATAATCAGTTCCAGTGAGTGTTACCCAAGGTGGCGCTATAATAATAAAGCATATACATACATACTGTGATATCGTATTGTTATTAATGTACAGCGCTGTGTCCCCAAGTGGCGCAGATAATAACATATACATACATACTGTATAATCTGATTGTTACAATGTACAGCGCTGCGTCCCACCAGTGGCAGCTATTAGAATAACATATACATACATACTGTCTAATCTGTATTGTTATAATGTACAGCACTGTGTCCCCAAGGGCGCATATAAGTAAACATATACATACATACGTGTAATCTGTTCTTGTTATAATGTACAGGGCTGTGTACCAGAGTGGCGCTTATAAATCAACATTATACATACATACTGTATATATGTATTGTTATAATGTATAGAGCTGCATCCCCAAGGGCGCTATATAAATAAACAATACATACATACTGTATAATCTGATTGTTATAATTTACAGCGCTATGTGGTCCCAAGTGGCGATATATAAATAACATATACATTACATACTGTATTATCTGTATTGTTATAAGGTTATAGAGCGGTTCCCCAAGTGGCGCTATAAAATAAACATGTAATAATACTGTATAATCTGTAGTGTTATAATGTACCAATGCTGGCGTACCCAAGTGGAGCGATTTAAATAAAACATATACATTCATACTGTATAATTGTCATTGTTATAATGTTACAGCGCTGTGTCCCCCAAGTGGCGTATATAACTAAAACATTTTACATACTACTGTTATTAATCTGTGTTGTTATACTGTACAGCGCGGTCCCCAAGTGGCGCTATAAATAAACATTACATAATATTGTTTAAATTTTTTTTTAATCTGTATTGTTTTTAAATGTACAGTGCTGTGTCACCAAGTGGCGCTATAAATAAACATTACATACATACATTATGTATAATCTGTATTTTTATAATGTACAGCGCTGTGTACCCAAGTGGCGCTATATGAATAAACATATACATAACAGACTGTAAATCTGTATTGTATAATGATACAGCGCTGGGCCCAAGTGGCGCTAATATAACATATACCATACATATTATATAATCTGTATGTTAAATGTACAGCGCTGTGTCCCCAGTGGCGCCTATCTAAATAAACAGATACTACATTACTGTATAATCGTATTGTTATAATGTACAGGCTGTGTCCCCGGTGGCGATATATAAATAAAAAATACTATACTACATATCTGTATAATCTGTATTGTTAGAATGTACAGCGCTGTGTACCAAGTGGCGCTTATATAAATTAAAACATTATACCTACCATTACATGGATAATCTGTATTGTTATAATGTACAGCGCTGTGTCCCCAAGTGGGATATAAATAAACATATTACATACATTACTGTATAAATCGTGATTGTAGAAGGTACAGCGTGTGTCCCAAGTGGCGCTAAGAAAAAACATATACTCCAACTGTATAATTGTATGTTATAATGTACAGTGCTTTGTGTCCCCAAGTGGCGCTATATAATAAAAATATACATACTACTGATAATCTGTAGTGTATATAATGTACAGCGCTGTGTACCAAAGTGGCGCTAAAAAAAACTGGCGCTATATAATAAACATATTACATACATAATGTATAATCTGATGGTAGAAGGCAGTGTTTGGGTCCCAAGGTGGCGCATATAAAAAACATATACTACGAACTGTAGGGGTAAAAGGGGTCCCGGTTGTTACCCCAGAAGGAATATCACTTTGAGTTACCACCAATTGATGTGGCAGGTTTTTCTCTTATCTATAATCCTGCAAAACACACCCACATTTAGTGTTGTAAAAAGTCTCACCTCCCTCAAGGGGCCCGTGCTGGTGGGTTCTCATAGGGCCAAAATGACATTCCGTATGGACCAGTCCTTGGATTTTTCTCTTTATGCATCATCACTTTATGGTTTGGGATTTGTTTTACAATTACATGACGTACACAAACCAAGACCTATTGTTACATGACAGAGCGACCCCTATTGAATTTTTTTTTCTCACATCTTATTAACATTCGTTTGTGGCCCTATCATTATTAACAGGATATTACCGTAATTGCGGGCCCGAGTTTTTTTATTTTGGGTACACAACCACTATCGGACCCCCACAGTATGTTCCTCGTAGAATGCCTTCCCACCTTTTTCCCGATTTATCCATATTGTTCTGTTTGGTTATGTTAGAGCCCTCAGGTGAGCCCAGAAATTTCCCTCTACTTCATGGGTTTATACTTCAGCCTACTCTTGTATCTTAGCCGGTATTATTTTTCATGCCCATTGTATTATATTATTTTGTGTAGCGTGACCCATGGTTTTGTACCTCTAACGTTATAATGTATTTAATTATTTAGTGTCGACGTACATTTTGGATTCAGCGCCTCGGGTACTTTTCCATAGTGGTCTTTGCCCCCCCCCCCCTATATCAAACCCTAAATTATTATACTAATATGACTGTATACTATCCTGTTTTTATTTGTTATATATTGCTCGTACCGTGCGCCGTGTGCCCCAATTGTGGCGCTACATATTAATACACATTATAACGACTGTTGCCTATCAATCTGCTTGATTGTTATAATGTTACAGCGCTTTGTTGTCACCCATTTTTTCAGGTGGCGCTTATATAATACTATACATTTACCACTTACTGTCTTAATTTTTGTTTTTGCATAATGTACCGTTGGTGGGGTCCCATTCATTTAGCTGGCGTCTATATAAGAAACATATACTATTAGTGTTTATATTATTTGTTATTAATTGTACTACACCTTTTGCGCTTCCCCTGTGTCCCCCCACGTGTTGTGCCGCCTCTTTTATTTTATTATAATAAAACCATTTTATACATACATTATCGATCAATATGTCTTTTTCCTTTTATCATTGACATAATGACAGGCGGGCCGGCCCCTCATAGTTGTTGTCCGCCTTTCCCTATAACCCATTAATACCATTGATCCTATACTAATACTGTATATATCCTGTATCGGTATAACCTGCGACCACGCAGTCTTGTGTTTGTCACTTCACTAGTTGTTCGCGCTATTTGTATAAATTTTTTCGTACAATCACTTTACCTATCATTTACACTTAAGTATTGTATTCTGCTGTTTTTTTGTCCGAATGCTTTACATGTCCGTTCTCTGCCTTTTCGCTCGCATACCCCCCAGTTGGCGTATATAAATAAACAGATACATACATACTGTATAATCTGTATTGTTAAAGTACCGCGCTTGCGTACCCAAGTGGTTGCTATATAAATAAACCTTTTATACATACATACGGATAATCTAATTGTTATAATGTAACAGAGCTGTGTCCCAAGTGGCGCTATATAAAATAAACATATACATACATACTGTATAATCTGTTGTTAATGTACAGCGCATTGGGCCCCAAGTGCGCTATAATAAATAAACATATAAGACTACTGTATAATTGTATTGTATTAATGTACAGCGCTGCGTACCCAAGTGGTGCTATCTAAATAAACATATACATCCATCGGTATAATCGTATTGTTATAATGTTACAGGCTGTTGTACCCAAGTGGCGCTAATAAATAAACATATACATTACATACTGTAAATCTTGTGATTTGTTATAAGGTACAGCGCTTGTGTATTCTGAATGTGTTTCGTTGTCGTCTGTCCCCGTTCCCTACCTAGCATACATTATTCACACTGTTGACCACTATATATACTGTTATAACCTGTCTGTTCTAGTCCCCGGCTTATTAGGCCTTTTACAGGTTTTCTTTGCCCTTCCTTTTTGCCCCGCGCCCCCCTAAGGGCGCTTCTTACTATTTTATTTCTAACTACATCCTATTTCCACCTACCCCATAGTTTGCTTAACCCCTTCTGTTATTTTGTTATTACTACTCGTCCACTTCAGTCGCTGCTCGTACCCACGCTGCGCCGCATCCTGAACCTTTTAAATAAATTACTGACCCACTTTTTTAACCATCTGTTTAATCTGTATTGGATAATGTACTTTTCACGCCGAGCCCACACTTGTGTCCCTACCTTATGTCCGCGACGATTTTATCTTTCCTATATAAACCTCTATTCATTCCACCATTCCCTTGTATTACGTACTCTTTGATTGTGTAGATATTTGCTGATTTGCTTATGCACTATTCCCGCCTCAAACTGAGTTTTTCGCTTTGCGTTTCCTTCTTTGTCCCCCCCCCAGTCCCATGGGTGTATTTCCCCCCTTTGATTGATAATATAAACATCCATGACCAGAATATTGCCCTCTATAAGTTCCAGGCTTATCTGTGCTCAGAATTGGTGACAGCGGCTGTGTACCCAAGTGGCGCCTATATACCACACTAACAACCATGTACCCCCATACATTTACTCGCTTGTTCCATACACATCTCGTATTGTCTTCTTTATAACCCTACAGCGATCGTCTGTACCCCCATAGTCGGCCGCTCTTTCTATCCCTCATACTAAATAACACGTATACACCCACCACATTTATTGTATTAATCTGTATTTTCGACGGTTATTAACTGTACCACGCTTCGATCTCGTTTGTCCCAAGTGGCGCTATATAAATCCATATACATACATACTGGTATAATCTCTATTGTGTATAATCGCCTCCCACACAGCGCTGTGTCACCATCCATTATATGTGGCGATATAAAAATCAACAACATATACCTACCACTTACTGTATAATCGGTTATTGTCCTATAATGTACGCTGCCTGTGGCACCACTCAGCACGGCGCCATATATCGAAATAAAAACCATATATATATCACCCTCTTTCTCGTCCTCACTTTAATCTTTTGTATGTCGTTTTTCCCTAATTGCTACAGCCTTCGATATGTTGTCCCCATGTTGGGCTTGCCCTTTTATACCCTTTCCCTTTTCTTCAAATTGAGATCTTTTTTTATACATACCCCCCCATACCCGCCTATAACTCCTCGTATTCCTGTTTCTAACTGTAATTAGGCGCTGCTGGTTTTTATGACCTTAGTTTTAGTTTCGCGCCCCGCTTTTTTAGATAATTTTAAAACATAGTTATTTACGCACAATACGTATAATCGTATTGTTCAACCCATCAGCGCTCAGCCCCTGCCGTGTCCACCCCCCACTTTTTCTAGTCCGCGGCTCTAGTAATCGTAACCATATACCATATCTGTTATAATCTTTGTTTTTTATGTTTGTTGATATATTTGTTACAGTTTCGCTGTTTGTACCTTTCCACTTGTGGTGCTATTTTAATTAAATTGTCAATTTCATATACATTACTACTGTATAATCTGTATTTGTTCTAAGTGTTACAGCCGTATGTGTCCCTGACAAAGTGGCGCTTCTTCTTTTGATATTAATATTATATAACTATTTTTCTGTATACTACTGTATAATCTGATTGTTTTTTTTTGATTTCTTATTAGCGAATTCCAGCCCCCGCTGCTTCTTTGTGTTCTACCAAGTTCGTGCGCTTTATATACCTTTTATATACACTTTTTATAATCCTGAATCCACTAGTACATACTGTACATTATCTGTTATTGTTATATATGGTACAGCGGTTGCTGTAACACTCCAGTGGGCGTTTTTTACTATATATCATATTAACATAGACCTTTATATCCATTCTCCAATGCATCATCTGTATTGTTATATGTATCAGCGCTGTCGTCCCCCATCTTTTGTTGGTTCTGCTTGTATATTAAATTACCAAATATACTCCCCCTACATACCCGGTTTTACGTAATCCGCTATTATTATAACTTATTCCGTGAGTTTATCTTCCAGCGCTGGTGTTTACCCATTCTAGTGTTTACCCCTCAACACTTTCATATTATTTATGTACATTCTGTTAGTAATCGTTTCTATATTGTCCCATACTGTTTTGTTACACCCCGCTTGTTTCGTGTACCCCCGTGGCCGCTTAACTCATAAATTATATATAAAGGATAGTCCAAAAACATTAAGATCCTGTTACATGCTATTTACTGCTTTTTGTTATTGTTATATATTGTCCTTCAGTTGTCTGTGTCACCACATGCCCGTAGCTGCTCTCTGGATCCCAGGTAACCCCTCTTACATCAAGATGACAGTATGAATCTGTGACTGAGTGTTATTGAGGATATAGCTTACTGTAGCAGAGAAGATGTGTCTTAATCCCAGTTTACTGGGACGCTTGTGTGTATGCTAGCTAATAAACCTCCATGGGCAGGACGCATCATCAGATCTATATAAATCTGATGGACATGTCTGACACACTCGCTCACGGACGAGATCCCTCTGTTTGTGTTTCTGGCAGCCACAAACCCCCCCCCCCCCCCGAAGTCGGCGTAATTGCTATCATATCAGATGTATGTGTGGTCCTAATACCAATACACAGACATCATATGGGCTAATGCTGCGTAATGTGTTATTAAATGTCTACATCTGCGCTGTGTCCCAAGTGGCGCCTTCTACTAACATATCATACACCTTAAACACTACCATTTACTGTCTATGGTAACACGTTTGTAGTGTTTGTTAATCGTACATGACAACGAACGTGTCGTCCCATTGCTATACAAATGGGGAGACGTTGTCCCCCCTCCTTTATACTATACATAAAATATTCACCCTCATCATTAATTTTACGGCTTTATATTTTTTTTCTCCTGCTTTTTTTGTGAGAATGTTCTACCCCGCCGTTCTGTGTCCTTTCCCCAAGTGGGCATTCTTTATCAACATTGTATAATTTACCCCTCTTTCCTCTTTTTTTTTTTTCTTTTTTTTCCTTTTCCTTTCCTTTCTATACATTAATAATGGTTTTAGAATTTCTTGTATGTGACCACCTATTAGTTATCAGCGCTGTGTATCACCATTTATGGTTGTTTTTGTTTTTCGACTATATAATTAAAAACACAACGTATCATCGTACCTAATACGTATACATCTCTATTGGTAGAAATTGTTTTCAGACAGCGCTTTTTTTCTTCTGTTTTCTCCTGTCACCCAAGTTTGTTTTCCCGGTCTTTGTTATTATTCAGTTATTATTTTACGCACGTACATTTATTATAGACAGATACATACTGTATAATCTTGTTATGGTTATAATGTACAGCGCTGGTGTCCCAGTGGCGTTTTTATATAAACATAGACCTCCTACTACATGACTGTGTTTTTTGTAGTCCTATTTCGTGTATTGGGCGTAATTGTGATCAGCGATGTGTCCCTTTCCACATCGTGCGCGACGCGCCCATCCTCAAAAACCGATGCACCCTCATACAATTTACAGCCATCGGTATAATCTGTATTGTAAATGTAAGCGCTCCTTCTGTTTTTCGTACACCCCAAGCCTGGCTTGCCTTTATTTTTTTTGCCTAAATAACAAACTTAATTCCCCAACATCCACTGTATAATCTGTATTTTGTCTACTTTTTTGTAAAGCTTTTACCCACACCGCGCTGTTGTTCCCCCCAAGTGGCGCTATTGATAATAAACACTCTACTTATCTTACATACTGTTATATATACTGTATTCCTTTGTCTATTAATGGTCACAGCGCCTTGTGTCCCCCAGGTTGTGCGCTATATAAATTTCCTAAACAATATACATACATACTGCATATCACCTCTGTATTGTTTATTGTGTTACCAGCGCTGTGTGACACCCAAAGTGGCTTCGTACTTATATAATATACCCATACATCACTTATTCTTGCTTATCCAATTTGCTCATCTGTCTATAATGTACCAGTTTCGCCTTGTTTGGATTTTCTTTTCCCCCTTCTGTACCCACCACTCTTCAGTGGCGTCCTTTATATATTATTTATAACATTCTATTTTCCTATACCCCACTTATTCCATACTGTTTTATAATCTGAATTGTTTGATAATTTGTACAGCGTTTTCCCTCTGTTGTCCTCATTTCCCCTTTTAAGTGCCCGCTATTTCACTCTAAACTTCCTATATTAAAGAATACCTGTCTACATTTTTATTATTTTCTAATCCTGTTTTTTATCTATGTTTTTTGCTTGTTTGTAACAAGTGGCGCTTAAAAAATAAAACATATCACTTCCCCATTTACTGTTATAACTCTGCCTACTCTGTTATAATGTACAGTGTCTGTTCGTGGTATCCCTTTTTATAGTTTGCCGCCCGCCCCCCTTCAGATTGTGTAAATGTAAACATATATTTACTACTCTGACTTGTATAATTGTATTGTTTATTTTTTATGTAACACGTGCCCCCCCCTGTGTTCCTTTTCTCCAAGTGGGCTACTACCCAAACATCTTATTAACCATACATACTGTATAACTCGTATTGTTATAATGTACGTGGTTGTGTACCCAAGTGGCGCACGTCTATTAAATATAAACAATATTATTTTACATACTGTATAATCTTGTATCCTTGTTATTTTACTGTACAGCGCTTTTTCCTGTCGTACCAAGTGGCGCTATACTAAACTAAACTTTCATATAACATAACTGTTAATTTCCGTATTGTTATAATGTACCGTTTGCGGCTGTGAACCCAAGTTTTTTTCCGGTATGGCCCCTTTCATATATAATTTCTAAACCATATACATACATTTTACTGTCCTATAATCGAGTATTGTATAATGTACAGCGCCCCTGTGCTTGTCCCACACAGTGGGCCTTACACCTCAGTACCAATACCAACACCCACTATTATTTATCACTACCACTTTCGGTATCATTTCTGTTTCCAGTGTTTGCCTCTTACTAATGTACTCAGTCGCCCTGGGTTTCCTCACAAGTGGTTCCGATTTCACTTATTTAACATAAACTTTATTATGAATAACTACTGGTCTCAAGTATGATGTTTGTCTCTTATAATTGTCTGCCTGTACCTCACCGCTTGCTTGTGTACCTTCACAGTGGCGCATATAAATAAACATTTCTACGACCCCTTAAGGCCGATAACTCTGTATTGTTCCCCTCCCTATCAATTGTGTACAGCGCTGTGTCCCCCTTAAGTTGGCGTCCTCCCTTCTCGCTATATAATATAAAACATATATTTATTCACCACTCCCAGCTACTAATTCGTTGTCATTATTCTATGTTACCAGTGCCCCTGTCCGTATCCCATTGCTGTCTGGTGCCTGCCCTACGACTCTTAATATAATCCCCACATTACTGACCCTCTACCATCACCCTTGTATATTCTCTCTTTTTCTATTTTGTCCTTTCCCTACTTTGTACTGTAACAGCGCTCCCCCCCTTTTCTGTCTGTTAACCACCCAGCTGCCTCCGGCTTTACTACTCAATTTACTCTACCACATTACTTACATCATACCATTCATACCTGTTGCAGATTTAAATTCCGGTACCTTTGCTTATAAGTGTACAGCTGCTGTGTCCCCAATTGTTGGCGCTCGTTTCTCTATAATAGACAACATACCTTTGTCGATCCATAATACTCGTCTTAACCTCAGCTATTACTATACACACACACCTACTATACACACACACCTACTATACACACACACCTACTATACACACACCTACTATACACACACCTACTATACACACACACACCTACTACACACACACCTACTATACACACACCTACTATATACATTCTAACTGACAGTTTAAATCTAATAATGGAGTATATCTTTTAACCATGATAATTTCTTTAGAGATAGATATACATAAAAATTAACACATTCTATGCCTAAATATAAAGGCAAATAAATAAAATGGTACATATTATGGGTGGTACAGGGATACCATTAGGGACCCATTATACAACAGGAAGTGTTTATTATTTACTATGGTTACCTTGTACATAAAAGGTAACATCTCACCTCTTATAATCACTAACTAAGAGAGGGTCAGGACAGATGAATGTGAGGCAGGGAATGGAAGGTGATTTCCCCAACCCAATTCCTTCCTGTCACATGTGCACCAAAAGGGTGGCACATGTTACAAAGTACCTGCCAGGGGATCACAGTCATCTGAACAGGTAGGGTGATGGTTTGTAAACGTAAATCACGATCAAGAGGGGGGAGTGACAGGTGGTCACCCAGGGTCCCTAATATAGTTGATAATAATGTATAATTATGCCCTAATCAGATATATCTAATTAATGGCCAAAGAGTTAAAATGGTTAGGACTACAAGGCTCTAGAGGTATTGGACTACAAGGCTCTAGAGGTATTGGACTATAAGGCTCTAGAGGTATTGGACTATAAGGCTCTAGAGGTATTGGACTATAAGGCTCTAGAGGTATTGGACTATAAGGCTTTAGAGGTATTGGACTATAAGGCTTTAGAGGTATTAGACTATAAGGCTTTAGAGGTATTGGACTATAGGGCTTTAGAGGTATTGGACTATAAGGCTTTAGAGGTATTGGACTATAAGGCTCTAGAGGTATTGGACTATAAGGCTCACGTGAGTGTTTTTGGTTGCGCATCTATAAGGCTCTGAGTATGGACTAGAAGGCTGCTAGAGGTATGGACTAAAAGGCTCTCGAGGTATCTTGTGGGATCTATAAGTGCTTCTAGAGTGTATTGGACTTAAGGCTCTAGAGGTATTGACTACAAGCTTTAGAGGTATTGACTATCAGGCTTCTGAGGTATTGGACTATAAGGCTCTATAGAGTGTAGGATCACCGAGGCTCTAAAGCTATTTGTTAGAACCAAAGGTGGGGGTGTGGGAAAAAACAGAGATATCTGGATCTAAGATAGGGCTGGTGAGAAAACTTTGGGAGTACAAGGTTTGTAAGGTGAGGGGTTAAAGTTTAGGTTGCGCACGTCTCCTAATGAAAAAACAACATATAGTGCTGGGAGGGGACCCATACCTCTGTGGCGATCGGTCTCTTTGTTCTCATTTGAATGTACGACCCAACATGTGTTGTGCAATTATGTAACATTCCATAATATGTGATTCATTTTTGCCTATATAACCCAGTGAGCAAACCTCTTTCATTTAGACTTGCTACACACCTCAGAAATAGTGCGTGGCCTGTTTCCGCACTTTTGGTTTTAACATAAAGGACCTCCTTCTTTTATCAATTTAGGTCTCTAGACCACGGGATAGTAATTTATCCTGGAGTAGGTGTGACAATTGAACAGGTACCGCGGTTCGGTTAACTGCGAACATTCAAGAACTCCCCACTAGCACAGAGGCTGAGAACATCCCCACGAGCACAGAGCTAGACATCCCAACTAGCCCGAAGCTTAGAACATCCCCCCTACACAGAGCCGAGAAACATCCCACTACACAGAGATTAATGAACTAAATCCCCCCTAGCACACCTAGATGAGAAACATCCCCACTAGCACGAGCTGATGAACAGCGATCCCCCACATAGCACCGAGCATGAGAACATCCACACTAGCACAGACTGAAAACATTCCCCCACTAGACACAGAGCCTGTATCAAGAACATCCCCACGATTCAAAGAGCATGAGTAAACATCCCACTACCAAAGGTAGCTGACAGATACAGCCCACTACAAACACCGACAACTGAGAACATCCCCGACTAGCACAGATACTGATAACATCCCCACTAGCACCAGAGCTGAGAACATCCCCACTAGCACAGAGTCTGAGACATCCCACTGGCACATAGGCTATAACATCCCCACTAGCACAGAGCTGAGAACATCCCCACTAGCACAGAGCTGAGACACATCCCCACATAGCAAGAATCTGAGAACATTCTCTCCCTAGCACATGGGAGCACAAGAACTATCGCCCATTAGCACAGAGTATAGGATCAAGGAAATAAAACATCCTCAGAGGAGCCCTTAAACTTGTGGATATCCAGCTCGTGTGGGCCTTGTCACAAGAAGTAGAAGGAAAGTAAAGAAAAACACGAATACACCAGTGAAGGGAAAATCAAGACAGGAGGAAGACCATGGTCATCCCATATTAGCAGGGTCGTCACGATGAAATTTAAGAAGAATTTTCAAAAACATTGTATCCCTGTCTGGCTTTAAACCGAACACACACTGAGGCAGCAATTGGGGGTACATCCGAAAGACCCAATACCTACACACAAGAAAAGCGACATCATATACCAGTTCAGTGGCAGTGAAGAATGCTCTGATTTGTAATGTGGGGGTGACCAACAACAACTCATCAACGTATGGCCCAGCACAGAAGATGGCCAATTCTCGGTCAGGACTCAGCCGTGGTACCTGCATCTTAGGATAAGGACATACCTTTTGATGATTGTAATTTCTACAATAGTGGGTGTCCAAAGGATACGTGACTTGGTTCAAGATAGGTGTTAATAGAGCCATTTATGTGAAGATAAAGAAACCAAGCCTAAGAGAGGTCGACACCAACTTCGCCATGTACAATGGCTGTTTGAACACCTTACTCTGGGGCGTTCCTCATACACCACCTCTTAGCCACTATCCAATCTCCGCCCTTCAAACAACTGGCTGTGATATGCTATTGGTGATTTCCAGGGTCATAATTGCCACATATGCTTGTACAAGTCCCTTCTGAATTGATGAGATCCAGTGCGATGACTATCGAACGTCTTCAAGACTAAACATAATCCCAGTTGACTATTTGAATATAACACAATATATCCTACCTTTATACACGCTCGTCCCTCTCTTGCTTCACCTGGTGACATCCATTAATACTTTCACATCTAGACGTATTATCCTACCTTATAACTTCACTCCGCTCTTCCTCGCTTCAGCCTGGTGACACCATTAATACTTTACACATCTGACTGGTTTATGCACGACACGGGGGGGGGGGGGTATTTATAACCTAAGTAACCGTAACTTTTAAATATCCCATCCCCACTTGTATCTGTGTTTCCTCCCCCTTAGCGTGTCAAGTTCTTACGGGACAGGGATCAATTTCTAAGTGTGTCGAATGCATATGGCCCTTATATCAGTGGATACTAATAGATATAGATATCAATAATTCTTAACCGATGTATACAATTGTATTTATTTAATTTATCTATCTGTATGATGGCTTTCACTTATTCCTTGATTATATACTTGTATACTTAAATGTAAGTCACTGCATACCCAGAGACGCTATATTAAAATAAACACTATACGTCGTCATACTGTATAATCTGATATTGTTATAATGTAGCAGTGCTGTGTACCACCAAGTGGCGACTATATAAATTAAACATATATCTACATACGTGTTAATCTGTATTGTTATAATGTATCAGCGCTGTGTAACCCAGTGGCGCATATATAAACTAAACATACATACTGTATAATCTTATTGTTATATAGTAGCCTGTGTACCCAAGTGGTGCTGGGTGCTATATAAATAAACTATACATATACTGTATAATCTGTATTGTTATAATGTCACGCGTGTGTCCCAAGTGGCGCATCAAATATAAACTATACATAACATACGGTATAATCTGTATGTTAAAGTACAGCGCTGTGTCCCCCAAGTGGCGGCTATATAAATAAACACTATACATACATCTGTATATCTGTATTGTTTTAATGAGGGGCGGGCATGGCTTAGGGCCCAAAGTGGCCGTATATAAATAAACAGTACATACTACTGTATAATCCTGTATTTTATAATTTACAGCGCGGGGGCTGTGTCCCCAAGTGGCGCTATATAAATAACCATATACATACAATACTGTATAATCTGATTTATCAATGTTACATGCGTGGTTACCCAAGGTCATAAATCATATACATACATACTGTATAATATCTGTATTGTTATAATACAGCGCTGTGTACCCAAGTGGGCTATATTAAATAAACTATACTACATACTGTATAATCTGTATTGTTCTAATATTAACAGTGCGCTGTCCCAAGTGCTCGTATTAAATACAACATAACATACTGTACTAATCTGTAGGTTAATGTACAGCGTGTGTCCCAAGTGGCGCATATCTAAAAAACTATAAACATTACTGATAATTCTGATTGATAATAGTACACGCGCTTTGTCCCAAGTGGTCGCTATATAAATAAACATATACATACATACTGTTAATATTATGTATTTACATGTACAGACGCTGCTGTCCCCAAGTGCGCTTAATATAAATAAACATATACATTACTGTATATGTGTAGATTGTATACATTGAGCAATGCGTGTCCCCAGTGGAGCTATATAATAACATATCAACAATATCATCTTATAATCTGTATTGTTATAACGGTACAGCGCCTTTGTCCCCAAGTGGCGCCTATAAAATAAAATAATATCAATCGTATATTGTATTGTTATAATGTACAGCGCTGTGTCACCAACGTGCGCTATAAAATAACTATACTCATACCATATGGTATCATTCTGATCTTGGTTATAATGTACAGGCTCTGTGTACCAAGTGGTGCGATATAAATAACAATACTACATACTGTCATTAATCTGTATGTTATATGTACACGATCGTGTCCCCCAGTAGGCGCTATATAAATTAAACATACATACATCTGTATAATCTGTATTGTTATAATTGTAGCTAGCGCTGTGTTCCCCAAGTGATGCGTCTATACTAAATCATGAACATACTACTGTATAATCTGTATTGTTTATAAATGTACAGCGCTGTGTTCCCCAGGATGGCGCTATAAATGAAATACATAGTACATACTACTGTATATACTGGTATTGTTATAATCGTATCAGACGCCTGTGTCCCCAAAGTGGCGCTATATAAATAACCACATATTACATACTCTATAATCTGCTATTGTAATAAGTAAGCGCTGTGTCCCCAAGTGGCGCTATATAATAAACATATACATACATTACTGGGTATAATCTGTATTGTTATAATGTAACGCTGTGTACCCAGTGGCGCTATATAAATAAAACTTACATAGCATAATGTATAATCTGTATGGTTATAATGTACAGCGTGTGTATCCACGGGCTCTACTATTAAATAAACATATACATACATACGGGGGGGGGGGGAATAACTGATTAAATTAGGAGGCGATCCCATGCCAGGGGCGCTATTAATAAAAGGGGGGGGGGACTATACATGCTTTGTGATAATCTGTATTGTTATAATGTAACAGCGCGTGTACCCAAGTGGGCGCTATAAAATAAACATATACATACATACTATAATCTTATTGTATATAATGTTTCAGTCGCTGTGTCCCAAGCTGGCGCTATATACAATAAACATATACATCTATACTGCGTATAATCTGTATTGTTATGATGTACAGTCGCTGGTCACCCAAATTGGCGCTCTATAATAAATTACATAACTCACCAAAGAACATACATACTGTATAATCTGTATTGTTATAAATGTACAGTGCTGTGTACCAAGTGGCGCTATAAATATAACATACATAATCACTTGCATAATCTGTATTGTCTTAATGTACAGCGTGTGTACCCAGTGGCGCTATATAAATAAAATATACTATACTGTATAATCTCTATTGTTATATAATGTTCACCCGTGTGTGTCCCAAGTGTCGCTATATAAACTAAACATATACATACATACCTGTAATTCTGTATTGTTATATATGATACAGCTGCTGGTCCCCAAGTGTGCGCTATATAAATAAACATATCACAGTACTATACTGTATAATCTCTATATGTTATACATGTGCTGTAACAGCCTGGGTCCCAATGGCGTCTATATAAATAACCATTACATACATACTGTATAATTCTTGGTATGTGTATACGCTTTACCCAAGTGCTAAACATACAACATGTCTGATTGTTAGTCAGCCTGTTCCCAATGTGGCGCTATTAATAACATAATACGTATATTATTTTCAATGTAATTGACCCGTGGTCATAAACTACATTAAAGTAAACTGTATGTTATAATGTACAGCGCGTGTCCCCCAAGTGGCGCTATTATAAATAAACATATATTACATTACGTATTAAGTTCTGTAGTTTGTATCTAATGATACGCTGTGTGGGCCTCAAGTGGCCTGCTATGTAAATAATACATAGACTATCATACTGTATAAATCTGTAATTGTTAATATATGTACAGCGCTGTCGTCCCCATTAGCGCTATACTAAATAAACAATATACATCATACTGTATAATAACTGTATTGTTATAATGTAAGCCGCTGTTGTCCCCAAGTGGCGCTATATAAATAAACATATACCATACGAGCACTCTGTATTGTTATACAGTCAGTCGCTGTGTAGCCCCAAGTGTAGCTATCATAAATAAACATATACTACATACTAGTTCATCATCTGTATTGTTTAATACAGTGCCTCGCGTGAACCCTCAAGCTGGTGCGCTTATATAATAACATATAACACGTAACTATAATCTGTTATGTCAGCATGTGTACCAAGCTGTAAAATAACATAATAACATCTACTGTTATATCTCATGTAAATACAGCTGCGTGCTACCACAGGTGGGCTATATAATAATAAATCATACTATACTATGGTATAAGCAGCTTGTCCTGACTATATAAATCATTCACTATATAATGTATAGTCAGCACTGTGTCCCAAGTGGGCCGGCTATATAAATAAACTATACTACATACCTATTATCTGTATTGTATATAATTACAGCGCTGTTCACAAGTGGCGCTATATAAATAACACATATAACATACCTACTGTATATCTGTATTGCTTATATATGTACAAGCGCTGTGTCCCCAGTGCGCTGCGTATATAAATAAAATATAAATACCTACTGTAATCTTGTATTAGTTATAATGTACCAGTGCTGGTACCCAAGTGTCGCTATATAAATAACCTAATATACATACATACTGTATAATCTGTATTGTTATAAATGTTAAGCCGCCTGTGACCCAAAGTGGCGCTATATAAAAAACATATACATAATATATAATCTGTATACTGTAGTTATCTATTGTAAAGCGCGTGCTCCCCAACGTGGCAGCTATAACATTAAAACATATACATACATACTGTATAGATATCGGATTGTTATAATTACTAGCGCTGTGTCCCCAAGGGTGGCGCTATATAAACATATACATACATACTCTTTAATCTGTATTGTTATAATGTACAGCGCTGTGTACCCAAGTGGCGCTAGAAAATAATACGTAAATATGTAGTATGGACAGTGCTGTTACAGTGAATAAACATATTCTGTATAATCGTTGTATTTTTATAATGTACATGCTGGTACCCACAGTGGCGCTATATAATAAAACATATACATACGTATGTAAACTGTTGTATAATGTACGGTGTGTACAGTTTAAATAATACCTAACGTTAATCTCAGATAAGTACAGCGCTAGTTGTCCACCCAAGTGGAGCGTATATAAAGACACTATACATCATACTGTATAATCTGTATTGTTATAATGGACAGCGCTGTGTACCCAAGTGGCGCTATATAAATAACCATATCCATACATACTGTATAATATACTGTTATTGTGTATAATTGGTACAGTCGCGTGTACCAGTGCGCCATATAAACAATATACATACTATGTATAATGCTCATTGTTATAATGTTACGAGCTGCTGTTCCCCAAGTGGCGCTATCATAAATAAACATATAATACATACCTGTTAATCTGTATTGTATATAATACAGTCGTGTTACCCAAGTGGTACCCTATATAAATAACTATATACATACATACTGTATATCTCTAATTTGTGTTAGATTACAGCGCCTGTGTACCCCAGTGGCGCTATATAATATACATATACACACGTACTGTATAATTGTCTTGTTATCATGTACAGGTTGTTTCGACCCAGTGGACGCATATAAATAAACATATACATATACTCTGGTATAATCTTATTGTTATCAATGTAAACAGGCCGTGTACCCAAGTGGCGATAATATAAAATAATACTATATAAACGTAATGTTATAATGCAGTGGACCAAGTTTCATTGTTATATAAATCAATTACATGCTATAATCTGTTGTGAATGCCACCTGTCAGTGCGGCTATATAAATAAACATATCATACATACGTATACATCTGATGTATTCTATGTACAGCGCTGTGTACCCCAGTGGCGCTTATAATAATACACATATACATACATCTGTATAATCTTATTGTTATAATATATACAGCGCGTGCTACCCAAGTGGCGCTATATAAATTAACATATACATACATACGTATAATACGTATGGGTTATAATGTATCAGCGCTGTGTCCCAAGTGGCGCTTATATAAATAAACATATCATACATATGTATAATTTTTGTTATAATGTACATGCGCTGTGTACCACGTGGCGCTATATAACACAGTAACTATACACATACTGTATAATCCTGTATTGTTATAATGTACGAGCGTGCGTCCCCAAGTGCCGCTATAAATAAACAATTACATACATACTTACTAGCGATCTGTGATTTTATTAATTTACAGCGCTGTGTACCCAAGTGGCAGCTACCAATAAATAAACATAACTTACATCTGTATATCGTTTGTAGTTATAATGTACATTGCTGCGTCCCCAGTGGTGCTATCTAAATAAACTAATACATCATCCACTTGCTATAACTCTGGTATTGTTATAATGATACAGCGCTGTGTCCCCAAGTGCGTACTATATAAATAAACATATATACATACTGTAATCTGTAGGGTATAAGTAGCAGCGCTTGGTGTCCCCAAGTGGCGCTATATAAAAACATAACTAACATACTGTTATATCGCTGGTATTGGTTATTAATGTACAGCGGCTGTGTCCCCAGTGGCTATATAAATAACATATCACATACAGACTGTATAATTTGTACTTGTTAATATGGACACGCTGGTTCCACGCTAGGCGACCTATATAAAAAAAAACATAACATACAAAAAAAACACGTGTACCAATCGATGCATAATACAGCCGGACCCAGAAACGTAGAGCGTATAAAAATACAATAAAACGTATAGTTATAATACAGTGTAAAAAAAAAACCCAATGGCGACTTATAAATAACATATACAACTACTGTATACTGTTTATAACAGACAATGCTGCCCAGTGTTCGATAACATATACAAAGTATTGGATCTGATATTCAGCGCTGGTGTACCCAAGGACGCTGATATAAAGATCAATCACTTACATACTGTATAATTGTGTATTGTTATAATGACGCAGCTTGTGTCCCCAAGTGGGCTTATAAATAACATATTAAAGACATACTGTAAATCTGTATTGTTATAATGTACAGCGTCTGTGTCCCCAAGCTGGCCTTTCTATATAAACATATCAATACATACTGTATAATCTGTATGTTATAATGTTACAGCGCGGGGTCCCAATGGTTTAAAAACATATTACTCTGTATAATCTTATATGTATTACATAGGCTCGATACAATGCGTACTTATAAACTATATCATTCTGTTAACTATGTATTTTTATAATTACAGCGCTCGGCGCTACACCAGTGTGCGCCTATTAATTAAACATATACATACATCTGTATTAATCTGTATTGCTTATAAATGTACAATCGCCTGTAGTACCCAAAGTGGCCGCTTATAAACATATCACTACCTACTGTATAATCTGTATTGTTATAATGTACAGCGCACTGTGTACCCCAAGTGGCTAATAACCTAAAAACATATACATACACTACTGTTAAGTATTATTGCTTATATGTACGGATGTGTCCAATGTGGCGCTATATAAATACACATAGCTACTCATACTGTATAATCTGTATTGTTAATGTTACAGCGTGTGCACCCCAATCGCTAGATAAATCAAAACCATATCATACATTACGTAGTCATACGTATTGTTATATGTATAGCGCTGTGTCCCCAAGGCGCTTATATAAATAAACATACCAACATACTATACTGATGAACTGTATTGTTAAATGCTCAGCACTGTGTACCCCAGGGGCCATTATATAAAAAACATATACATAACATACTTGATATATCTGGAGTGTTATATTGTACCAGCGCTGGCGTCCTCCACGTGGCGCATATAAAATAAACTATACATACATTACGTTGTAATCGTATGTTATAATGTACAGGCTGTGACCAGTGGCGCTATAACTAACATCACATATACATACGACATAACTGTATAATCGTTTGGTATAATGTGTACAAATGCCTGTCTCCACAAGGGGACGCTATATAAAATAAACACATATTATATACTGTAATATCGTATTGTTTAATGTCCGCGTGTGGTCCCAAGTGGCGCTAATCAATCATATAAATAGCATTACTTGATAATCGGTGTAATTGTTATAAATGTAGCAGCGATTGTCCCACAGTGGCGCTATATAAATAAACATTGATACCTACATACTGTATTAATCTGTATTGTTCTATAGATAATACAAGTCACTGTTCCCAAGTGCGCTGATATAAACATAATACATACATACTGGATAATCTTATTGTATAATGTACAGCGTGGTTGTCGCCAAAGTGGGCGACTATATAAAATAAAACATAACATAATACGGTCATAATTTGTATTGTTATAAGCAGTTGTAAGTGTGGGCCGTCCAAGTGACGCTATATAATAACACATGATACCAGAATGTGCATAATGCTGTATTGTTATAATGTACAGCCTGTCTCCCCAAGTCTTGTTTATAAACTAATACTACATTTACTGTATTAATGCTGTATTGTTTAAATTACAGGCTGTGTAGCCCACAACAAGTTGGCGGCTATATAAATAAACAGATACATACATACTGTATATCCTGTATTGTTATAGTTACAGCGCTGAGTACACCCAAGTGGCCATGATAATAATTAGACACATACGATAATCATTTGTATCAAACACCACTGTGTCCCATGGCCTTTATAACATGTACATGTAATATTACGGTTTTATAATGTACAGCGCTGTGTTCCCAAGTTGGCCTTAAATACATTGACATACCTACTGTAGTAACTAGTGTTATATGTACCGCGCTGTGTACTCAAGTGGCCTATACTAAATAAACACATACATCATCATGTATAATCTGTATGTTGATACCATGGTCAGTGCTGTGTCCCCAAGTGCTTATAAACAACATATACAATACTGTTAATGTATTGTTACTTAAATGTGAACGCTGCGTGTCCCCAATGGTCGCTATATAAATATACATTATACATACATTACTGTATAATCTGTATTGTTATAATGTAGCAGCGCTGTGTACCCAAGTGGGCATATATAAAAACATGAGTACATACATACTGTTATATCTTTATTTTTATAATTGTACCACGCTGTTGTCCCCAAAGTGGCGCTATTAAATAAACATTCATAACAGCTGTATAATCTGTTTGTTTAATGTACAAGCGCTGTGTACACAAGTGGCGCTATATAAATCATATACATACATACTGTATAATCTGTATTGTTATAATGTACAGCGCTGACAAGTGATAATAACATTAACTGTATCTTGTAAACCGCTAGTGTCCAAGTGGCGCTATAAAAATAAACATATACCATTACAACTGTAATTGATGTATTGTTATAATATAAACAGCGAGCTGTGTACCCATGTGGCGCCTATATAAAATAAAATATACGATACATACGTAATAATCTGTATTGTTAAATGTACACGCTGCGTCCCCAAGTGGCGCTATATAAATAAACATATCCATACATAGTAGATCTGTATTATAGCGCCTGTGTCCCAGTATCGTAATAAAATACAGACTTACGTAACATTGTTGTTTAATGCTCAGGTGTACCCAAGTGGTGGCGTATAAATAAATAAAGCATAACTACATACTGTATATCTGTATTGTTATAATGTACAGGCTGTACTGGCTATAAAAAATATCATACTCGTATCGTACATACAGCCTGTGCCAGGCGCATATAAATAACATATACATACATCACTGTATAATCTGTATATGTTACATAGTACAGCGCTGCGTCCCCAGTGGCGATCATACGGAATAAACATATACATACATATGTTATAATCTGGATTGTTATAATGTACAGCACTGTGTCCCCAGTGGCCATATAGTAAACATATACATCATACTGTGTAATCTGTTCTTGTTATAATGTACAGGGCTGTCGTACACTATACACACACACCTACTATACACACACACCTACTATACACACACCTACTACACACACACCTACTATACACACACACACCTACTACACACACACCTACTATACACACACCTACTATACACATTCTAACTGACAGTTTAAATCTAATAATGGAGTATATCTTTTAACCATGATAATTTCTTTAGAGATAGATATACATAAAAATTAACACATTCTATGCCTAAATATAAAGGCAAATAAATAAAATGGTACATATTATGGGTGGTACAGGGATACCATTAGGGACCCATTATACAACAGGAAGTGTTTATTATTTACTATGGTTACCTTGTACATAAAAGGTAACATCTCACCTCTTATAATCACTAACTAAGAGAGGGTCAGGACAGATGAATGTGAGGCAGGGAATGGAAGGTGATTTCCCCAACCCAATTCCTTCCTGTCACATGTGCACCAAAAGGGTGGCACATGTTACAAAGTACCTGCCAGGGGATCACAGTCATCTGAACAGGTAGGGTGATGGTTTGTAAACGTAAATCACGATCAAGAGGGGGGAGTGACAGGTGGTCACCCAGGGTCCCTAATATAGTTGATAATAATGTATAATTATGCCCTAATCAGATATATCTAATTAATGGCCAAAGAGTTAAAATGGTTAGGACTACAAGGCTCTAGAGGTATTGGACTACAAGGCTCTAGAGGTATTGGACTATAAGGCTCTAGAGGTATTGGACTATAAGGCTTTAGAGGTATTGGACTATAAGGCTTTAGAGGTATTGGACTATAAGGCTTTAGAGGTATTGGACTATAAGGCTTTAGAGGTATTGGACTATAAGGCTCTAGAGGTATTGGACTATAAGGCTTTAGAGGTATTGGACTATAAGGCTTTAGAGGTATTAGACTATAAGGCTTTAGAGGTATTGGACTATAGGGCTTTAGAGGTATTGGACTATAAGGCTTTAGAGGTATTGGACTACTATAAGGCTCTAGAGGTATTGGACTATAAGGCTCTAGAGGTATTGGACTACAAGGCTTTAGAGGTATTGGACTATAAGGCTCTGGAGGTATTGGACTATAAGGCTCTAGAGGTGTAGGACTACCAGGCTCTAAAGCTATTGTTTAGAACCAAAGTTTAAACAGAGAATATCTGGATCTAAGGTATAGAATGGAGAAAACTTTGGGAGTACAAGGTTTAAGTGAAGGGGTTAAAGTTATAGGTTCCACGTCTCCTTAATGAAAAACACATATAGTGCTGGGAGGGGACCCAATACCTCTTCTGATAGGTCTCTTTGTTTCCATGAATGTACGCCCAACATGTGTTGTGAATTATGTAACATTCCATATTGTGATGTCATTTTGCCTATATAACCCAGTGAGCAAACCTCTGTAATTTAGACTTGCTACACACTCAGAATAGTGCGTGGCCTGTTTCCGCACGTGTGTTTTACCATAAAGGAACCTCCTTCTTTTATCAATTTGGTCTCTAGAAGTGATATTATTCCTGGGGTGACAAAACAAGGTACCCTGTTCGGACTGACATTCAAGAACATCCCCACTAGCACAGAGCTGAGAACATCCCCACTAGCACAGAGCTGAGAACATCCCCACTAGCACAGAGCCTGAGAACATCCCCACTAGCACAGAGAGTGAGACATCCCCACTAGCACAGAGTGAGAACACCCCACTAGCACAAGAGCTGAGAACATCCCCCACTAGCACAGAGCTGAGAACATCCACTAGCACAGACGAGCTGAGACATCCCCACTAGCACAGAGCTGAGAACATCCCCACTAGCAAGAGCTGAGAACATCCCCACTAGCAGAGCTGAGAAATCCCCAATAACACAGAGCTGAGAACATCCCCCACTAGCACAAGAGCTCCTGAGAACATCCCCACTAGACACAGAGCCTAGAGAACATCCCCACTAGCACAAGGAGCTGAGAACATCCCCATAGCACAGAGCCGAGAACATCCCACTAAGCACACGAGCGAGGAAACATCCCCACTAGCACAGAGCTGAGAACATCCCCACTAGCACAGAGCCGAGAACATCCCCATTAGCACAGAGACGAAGGATAAAGAAATAAAACATCTCAGAGGAGCCCTTAAACCTTGTGGATATCCAGACTGGGCCTTTGTCAAAAGAAGTAGAAGGAAAGTAAAGAACACGAATACCAACAGTGAAGGGGAAAAGCAAGACAGGAGGAAGAACATGGTCATCCCATATGTAGCAGGGGTCTCCGAGAAATTAAGAAGAATTTTCAAAAAACATTGTATCCCTGTCTGCTTTAAACCGAACAACACACTGAGGCAGCAATTGGTACATCCGAAAGACCCAATACCTAAACACAAGAAAAGCGACATCATATACGCAGTTCAGTGCAGTGAAGAATGCTCTGATTTGTATGTGGGGGAGACCAAACAACAACTGCATCAACGTATGGCCCAGCACAGAAGAGCCAATTCCTCGGGTCAGGACTCAGCCGTGTACCTGCATCTTAAGGATAAAGGACATACCTTTGAAGATTGTAATGTTAACATATTGGCAAAGGAACGTGACTGGTTCAAGAGAGGTGTTAAGGAGGCCATTTATGTGAAAATAAAGAAACCAAGCCTAAATAGAGGTTCGACACCAACTGTCTGCCATGTACAATGCTGTTTTGACACCTTACTCTGGGCGTTCCTATAACACCTCTTAGCCACTATCCAATCACGCCCTTAACACCTGGCTGTGATATGCTAATTGGGATTTTCCAGGGTACATAATTGCCACAGATTCTTGTACAAGTCATTCTGAATTGAGAGATCCAGTCGGATGACTAGCGAAACGTCTTCAAGAACTAAACATTAAGTCCAGTTGATCTATTTGAATATAACAGATATATCCTACCTTTATAACGCTCTCCCTCTCTTGCTTCACCTGGTGACATCCATTAATACTTTCACATCTAGACTGTTATCCTACCTTTATAACTCACTCCCTCTCTCGCTTCGCCTGGTGACACCCATTAATACTTTCACATCTAGACTGTTATCCTACCTTTATAACACTTTAAAACCGTAAACCTTTTAAATACCCATCCCCCCACTTGTATCTGTATGTTTTCCCTCCCACTTAGAGTGCAAGTTCTTCGGGACAGGGATATCATTTCTAGTGTGTCGAGGCATGTTGCCCTTATATCAATTTATACATAATGTATATATATCTTAACCGATGTATAAAATTGTATTTAATTTAATTTTTATCTATCTGTATAATGGCTTTCACTTATCTCCTTGATTATATACTCTGTATATTATAATGTACAGCACTGCATACCCAAGAGACGCTATATAAAATAAACATATACGTACATACTGTATAATCTATATTGTTATAATGTACAGTGCTGTGTACCCAAGTGGCACTATATAAATAAACATATACATACATACTGTATAATCTGTATTGTTATAATGTTCAGCGCTGTGTACCCAAGTGGCGCTATATAAATAAACATATACATACATACT